>CAVNYN010286629.1:0-17498 GCA_963692815.1 Nyctanthes arbor-tristis | reverse complement strand
GGCAAGGTTGAAGTTGGGGCCAGATTGTAATTATTACATATCCAACGATGCAACGAAGGAGGTTTATGAGAAAATTATAAGTATAAATAGCACTACTGATTTTTTCATTACATCAACTTACGTGCACTTATATGTATCTTGAAATATTTCAAACAGAAAGAAATGCAAGAGGATGCCAGTAATGGAAAATTTGTCCCAAAGAGACATCGAGATATCTTGATGGTTGCTCTAGCCAATCAGGAGCACCCTGGCCGATTGAGGAGTTATGGTGGATACGTCACTGTGAGGGACGTGTACGGCAGACCTAAAGAGCCGAGGCGAAGACAAAGTGGGCTAGTGTCAATCGATGATCTTAAGCAGGTAATAACAGCAGAGGTCACTGTGAGCATCACTGAGCAAGTAAGGCATGATACGATGGCACAGATGCATGCCCAATTCGATAGGATGCAGACGCAGATCTGTCAACGCCTTGGCATGGAAGTACCACCGGATATTGTTTGATGTATGGAAATACCTACAGCAGCTAGTCCTTCCGTCAGGCCATCAACCCGTAGTAGCCGCCACTCAGTCGATCCCCTGTCATATCATGACATAGAGGTACTTAGTGTTGCGTTGTGATGTCTTTGAATCTATTAATTTCATTTCAATTCTTACAACTAACGTTATTTTGTTCAATTATGTTGAATATTCGAAGAAGCCGGCCCTGTGTCGTCTCGCCCTTGTGTGTGATGATGTGACTACAATTGTAGGAGCTGGAATGGTTTACCCACCCAAGGTTGGTATGCTGGTGCACAGTCAAGAGCCACTGCCCGGTTGTTGCAAAGTGTCAGTTGACTCTATACATCCTGAAGCATTGAACTTGAATATTTCGGTGCAAATTCATTTCAGCAGCAATTAGTTGATGTAGTTGAAAGCGGTTTCACTCAGTGGCCTTCACATTTAGTGTTGTCACTAGAGGTAATGAATTGAACGTACATTAAAGCTCCTATCCTCATTGCATTTCGTGTTATCCATGTTATGATGGCAATCAAATTGTGGCCACAACCAGAGATGGTGGAGCAATTGGCATCCAAGGAAAAAGGCAAGGAGCCCGCGAGTGTTGAAGTCTCCTCGGCACGGCCTAGTCTTGTTGACGCTGCAACATTGGCATCCCTGAGTCCCGTTCTTAAAAAGTTGCACGCCGTGGCTGTTAGGTTGCCCATTTCTATAGATTTCATTGACGTGCCGATGGATGTGAATGTGTTTCTCCACCCCATTGATAAGGTCAATACAATTCATGTTTTGGTCGACAATATCGCCGATTTGCTCAAAATAGGATGGTTGAACGTATCTATTTTGCAAATTTGGGAAATGTAAGACTTCTTCATTCATATTTAATTACATTATATAATTTTTTATTTGACATTTCACTACTGATGTAATGTATTTCAGGTACCTACATCAGTTATGTAACCAATTCGAGATTATAAATATTGGGTTTCTTTGTCCATCGATGACTGTGGCTATTAACTTTCAAGTTTGTGAGGGGCCGTGTTTTAACTACATGCTCGGCGCACTTGAAAAATTGATGGACAAGAAGTACATTCTAATATCATATTATCAGAGGTAAAAACCATTACATATATTGACTTTTTAAAAAAAAAATATGTTTTCACTTAATTTTGAAATATTTGTGGTTAACATATGCAAACTTACATTATTATAAAATATTGTAGAAACCACTTACTACTGTTTGTACTATGCTTTCAGCGTAATACAGTGTACTACTTGGATTCTCTGGAGGATAATAGGCGTACATTTGATATCAAGGCGGATTTGAGCATGTAAGTAATTACGACTAAGGTTTCGTTTGGTATCATTTATAATTGAATTCTTTATTAATATATTTTTAAATTTGAATTTTCAAAGCACGTGGATTAATTTGATTGGTTTAAAGTTTTCTGAGTAATTAAGTTTGAGTTTATTTAACTTTTACACACACACACACACATATATATTACAATTTTAGGGTAGCTAGAACATTGTGGGCGTATGGGAAAATGAGGAAGACCAATCTCACGTGGAAATCAATTAAGGTATGAAAAATATTATCTACATGTTATAATAACTATATTATAATAACTATATATTGAATTTTCAAATTTTAGTAGTTTAATTGCTAATATTAATTTTCAATTCGTTGGAAATTTCAGTGTGCTCAGCAACTGGGATCCAACGAGTGTGGCTATTGTGTAATGAAAAATATGTACGATATAGTCACACAATGTTCTAATAGTTCAGAATATCTTGAGAATGTATAAACATTTATCGAAAACTAAGAATTTTCTAAAGTTTCATGTATATTTTATTAAGAAAGTTATTATATTTCTTTTTGTTTGTTGTAGGCATATAATGTTGAATCGTATGATCAAGCGAAGATAGACAAAATTCGAGATATGTGGGTCAAGTACTTTATCGACTATTGTGTATAATCTTTTGTCTTATTTGTTTTGAAATATGGATTACCTATGCGTTATACATTTTCATGCAAACATGTACATTTGAAGAGTTAGCTAGTGTACATTATTCCAGCGGTTCATTAATGGCATAATGTTTTTGCATAATTCATAACTTACATTTGACCTTGTTGTTGAATATAGTTAGACTAATTAGATTGTAATGATTTGGGTGGAAATATAGTATCTATAATGTTCGGAGTATTTGATTTATAGTGGTCTAAATTAATTTTTTCAATTTCTAGGCAATGTGGTCAGTGTAAGTGTTTCTATTTTTTGTAATTAGATTATTTGCATGTGTTGGTTCTGTTTCTTATTGGCTTTGGATGTTGTATTTAGCTTTGGATGTTGTGTTTGTTGTTGGATGCTAGGTTTGTTGTTTTACATCTTCCGTAGGTCTATAAATAGCTTCTTACGATGTTGCATGCCTGCTAGGAAAAAAATTAAGAGGCGTCGGTTGTTACATAAAAACCGACGCCTATATCAAATTTAAAAAAAAATAAAAAATAAAAACTAGGTTTTAGGCGTCGGTTGTTGGTATACAACCGACACCTAAACACGATTATAGGCGTCGGTTCTTATTTAAGAACCAACGCCTATAGTGTATTTTTAGGTTTATTTTTTTAAAGAAATACTATATGCGTCGGTTGTTTTTATACAATTGACGCCTTTTTTGTACTTTAGGCATCGCCCAGAAACCGACGCGTATAACAGAACAATTCGCGTCTCTGCCGCTAGCATCGCTACCAGAACCGACGCATAATGAGCATTATAACCGACACCTATTGGGGTTTTTCGTAGTAGTGTACATTTCTATTTCCTTGATCTTGAACATTGACAGCAATACATTAACTACAGTTTATTATTACATTTGTATTGAATTTGAATGTGATCATCTTAATCAGTTTTCGTCCATCCCTTCTTAACTATGAAAGAATATTTTGAATTTATCGATTGGAGTACTTTTCATTTTACCCCTAGTTTTGGTGTTTGTTGATGTTTGTTAAAGATGAATTACTTTATGCTATTTTGTGCAGAGTGACGTAATGAAAATTTCTTTTCCTAAGATTATTATTTTTTTTTTTTTTTGCCCCAGAAAGCAAGAAATATGAAAGGCTAACACTAAGTACTAAATCATTTAATTACATGGGGTACTTTTCTTTACATTTTAATTTTCAGTTAAATTATAAGTGCAAATACCACAATTTCTTTTTCTCATCATTATTGAGTAGTCAAAATATGCTTACGTTACTTATGTTTACCAACTTGATTGGAAGATTTTAGATTAGCAATTATTAGTGGGTTAGTTGCTCATTCAATTTAAAGGTTGAATTTTTCTTTCTCCCCATATGAGTCTTTAAACATATGTTCCAATTATCCTTAATAATTATAGATGCATTTTCCTAAAATGATAAGATTAGAATCAGTTTTACAGGTAAAGCATGACTAATATTATTCATTTAACAAAAATCAAAACTAATACGCTGGGAAAATGATGCTGCAAATGTTAATGATGTCAGCAATGCGTGATATGCTATGATGCCAAAAAGAATGTGATGTCGAATTAATTATTTATCAAACCATGATGTTGAATTGTGAATTTTGCTTGAAGATTTATAGTACCATTTGTGTGTGCAAAACCCGTAAGCTCAAGCTCATCATATTCAAAGAATAGTAAATTTTATCAATGCTGATTTACATTATTATAATTTAATCAAATTGATGCCAAATGAGATTGCAAATTTTTTTATCAGTGAAACTAAAATTATGTTGCTTCCTTTCTTTGGTTTCTAGATGTTTATATATATATATATATATATATATATATATATATATATATATATACACACACACACATGTGTGTGCGCGCGCACACGTATGTAGAAAGCTTTCTGATGCTTGGTGGAGGTCAAAAGAGTGAAGGGTCATATCAATGACTAAATAGAGTGAGACAAGGGGAAAAAAATGCTGAGCCAAAATGGAATTGTTCGATTGTCCCTTGGACTACCGCACCATTGTTGCTTCTGGTGCAAAAATCCAACACTACGACCATCATCATTATTTCTGGATGGTCAAAAATGATGGGTTACCTGTGGTTTGGCTGAGACCATTGCGAAGGTTGAGGCAAAGGACTATGGAAAACTGGCTAAGGATCTTTATAATGCTTTCCCTCTTGAGGTTATGGAGAAGGCCCTTGAGAAACTTGGAAATGATATTGCCATTGCTTTTACGAAAATTAAATGCTTTAGCTATCACTAAATTACTTAATATGTGCATATTATTTTACTAAAGCATTCTTATTTTGAATTTTGGCAAGTAAGGGATTCTTAAATTGTATTGGGTTCTACATCTGATCCTTTAGAATTAGAAATTTTAGTTTGATATATAGGTTTATTTTGGAAAAAATTACTAGATATCTTTTGGCTGGAAACATGAAATGTTTGTGCATCACTGAATTGATAGTTAACACAGGTACTTTTGGTTGATAATAAGATGAACATGCAGAACGTTCAAATACAAATCAAAGTAGTCTTACAACGTTTAATTCTTTTAGGTGGATCGATATGCGATAAGGATGTGGAGCAAAAAATAAAACAGCGAATATTATATATAAGGAAGTTTTTAAAACATTGAGAGCTTTTCAAGTAAGAAAATTATTTTGATTAATTACTGTGTTTGTACAATATTTTTTTTCGATGTTATCCCATATGAGTACAATTTACTTTATTATTTTTAAATGCTCAACATATTTCTTAGTTTTTACTTTACAAGCAAAATTCGGCTGTGCAACGCACAGGTGCAAAAAAACTAGTAATCTTTAAAGACACAAGAGCAAAGGTGAGTAACTCATTATTTTGGTTTCCTTTGGCATGCATAAGTTTCAAGTAAGTTTCAAATAAAAGCGTGTGTTTTAGATATTGTTGAAATGCTTTTCTTGCATAAGAACTACTAGTGTTCCTCTACCCGTTTTGTATTAGTTTGCTTTGATTTGATCCATGCTATGACCTATCTAGTGACTCCAAGATAGAGATGAGTAGTATGGAAATTGCTATGGATTGATGATGTTAATTGCGTGGAATTCCGGTAAAGACCAACCGGAAATTTATTGTGAATCCATTTGTATTGCCATTACCATCTTCGTATTTGAAAGGCTATAAGGGGCGCCACGGGTAGTAGGAATTTCTAGTATTTGGGCCCCTAGGATGCATTCAAAAGATTTGTGCATTCTAATGTTTCTAAAATTTGTGACATGAAAGAATTTTTATAACCTTGTGGCAAATCAAAATATTGTATTACTCACGGGTTACTTTGTACTCATTTAGTATCTTTTTATTCTTTTGTAGATGATCGACCGAAAGGTATATGACCATCAAGCGGAAGAGTGGAGGATGTCGCATGACCAAAGTAAGATAATGCATGTGGTTGAGACGGATATTTGGGCATATTATGAAGAAGCTCCGTTGTTCCTCATGTACTTGGGAACAATATACGAATACAATGTCTTTTGCGCATACACTCTTGCCCATCTCCACTATGACAAAATTTGGAAAGACAAGCCCATGTTTTTTGTCTAATCCTAATGTAATACTAGCCTAGTAAGAAAGTAGAGATGATAGAACAAATATGTGGATATATAAAAATAAGGTAAAGACATATCATGTAATGTAATGGTATAAGGAAAACTTTTGCTTAGATTGGGGTTCTCATTTTCCATGTAGAGACTCCCAATCCTTTGTTCGGCTAGTTAATCAATAAAATAGTTTTAAGTAATAGATTGTGTTGCTTGTGTATATTTACTTTGGTATTCACTCTTGGCAAGCTTATTTTTGCATACACTTTCTGACAAGTAAAATCATCCATGCAATCAAATTAATAAACACGAGAAGCAATTCTTGTGACATGGACTTCAAAATATTCCTAGGAGTGTAAACAAGTTTTTTTTTGAAATGCAAAAGATATTTCATGAATAATATAATCCTAGATAAATTGAAGAAATCTAGTAACATCACGACTTAGATAAAATCTTATTTGATTGATACGTCACGACCCTCATTAGTCTTTTGTTTTATTAAGAAACTACAAAAGCTTCCGTCGTTGAATCTAAAGAAAATACTCAATGGAACCGACACAAAACAAGGCACAAAGTGAATACACATATTATTTGTTAAAAATTTCTAAACAAGTTACCAGTGTATCATTATCGGTTCTTTGTTACCAGACGACTTTGTTACCATCTTTAAGGTTGCTATCGGTCCTTGTTTAAAAAGGAAATGTATAAGTAAGCTGTTACTCAATCAATACCCAGTGTATTACTCGAAGAAAATATGCACGCTGTTATTGGGGGGAAATGCATTAGTAATACTCGTTACCATGCTGTTATTTTACCATGCATGGCAAGGTAACCAAAAAAAGGTTGCTGACAACTGCCAAAATGCGAATAACATGGCAAGGTAACAAAAAAACTGCCAACAACTGCCAAAATGAGAAAAGTTTGGTAACACAGGGAAAGCCAATAAAAACTAGTAACAATCTGTTAACCGAACGTCTAAACCCCATATGTCACCCAATAATCTGCAGGCTGTTACCGGTATAAATTGTTGATCATTACCAGTTGGACTCTTTAAAAGCTGTCAATTGCATAAGAGAATATTGTTCTCAAACTGTAATTTTAAAATGAGATGGTAAAAAAAAAAATGTTGATAATTGCCGTTGGATTCTTTAAAAGTTGTCATTAACGGATGAATTTTCTTATCTCATGTACCAACTTTTTTGTGCTAATAGTTTTTATGCTTGTAGTTTTCTAACGCTGATATTATGTGCTAACAAGGAATGGAATCTGTAAAAAACAAAATTCTAAATTGCCATCAAGTACATGGTGTAATTTGAAAGACAGGAACTACTAAGGAGCTAAATTTGTGGATCAACAATTAAGTATCTTTTTTTAAAAAATTGAAAAAAAAAAAGACATTGTTACAATTAAAGATATGCAAATCACATCTAAAATGCAAAAAAATTAATAACAATAACTAAAAATCGGTTACAATAACTACAAATGAATAATGGATAATCAACAAATAAAATAAAAAATATATAATAATGTCAATTAAAAACTGAATATAATAATTAAAAAAGAATGGCATATTTATAAACACTAGAAAAAGAATAATGAGAGGAAGGAGGAGAATTGAAGAAGAAAAAGGAGAAGCGTGATATACAGAACAAGAAAGAGTGACACATAAATAGGATAGAGAACAATTAGTTGTCTTTTTTTTTTTTTTTTTTTTGCGGAGAAGGCTTTTAATTAAATTTGATTATAATTTGTCCAATAACACCGTTTAATTAAATCTTTTTATTTTTGAAGTAAACATTATCAGCTTGACTTTTAACTACTTGACTTTTAACTAATTATAAACTTCGTATTAAAAAAAAAACTAACTATAAATTTTAACTTTTAAGAAAAAGTGAACTATAAATTTTAACTTTTGAGAAAAAGTGAACTAATAAAATCATTCCACATGAGACTTTATCAACACAGTTTATAAAAATAGTTTCAAACTCCCTCTAAATGTCAAAATAACTTATTGAAAATTGGAGGGAAAATATCTCACTAAACACTTATTATATGAGTATAATTTTTGGTCTGTAAAGAATTTTGTTCCAACCTTTATTATTTTATTTTATTTTTTTAGCAACAAGTCAAAACACTACGTCATAGTCTGTCAATGTGTCCATCACTTTTGTTCCTTTTTTTTTTTTGTTTTGGTTATTTTTATAAAGAGAAGATAAGAGGCAAAAGTGCAAATAGTTTCAAGAAAGGTGGTAAAAAAAGGTTGACGGGACAAAGAAGGGTAAAATATGTAATTTCCTCAATAAGTAATTGTTGAATAGAGGGCCAAAAAAGAAAGTCCAAACCCAAAGTGACCAGCACAACTAGACCAAGTGTATGGTGGGCTGGATCGTAATCCAAATTCCTAAACGGGTATCCTTCTGAACCCGAATTGTTCAGAAATTTCAAATGGCATAAAGCGGTAAAGGGTCACACTCACGCCAGCTGTTCAAATAATTTCTACTTATTCGAAAATTGAGTTAAATGTTTGAAAACTCACTTTCTTGTGGTGTTGTCTATATTAACGGGTTTTTCTACAAAACCAATTGATGGTTTTGTTAAAGTACCAATTAGCTTATGTGGATGGATAAATCATCCAAAACTGTCGGACCTAATTAAAAACTTTGAAAAGAAGATAATCACAGAACCACCCACGCAGGAAAAAAAACATTCCAGCCTTCCCTTCAAATATTATCACTAGCAAGTAGCAACGCTTCCCCACCACCTGTCGTTCCGGCGCTGCTTCACCTTGTTGGCGCTGGAAAAGAGTCGAACAACCGCCTCCAAAAAAAATTTCTATTAAAATTTTGAAAAAAAAAAAAAATAACCTAGTAACTCACCCACTTCTTCCCAAAAATTTGCACCAGTTAATCACCACCCCCCAAAATTTCGATTTCAGTCTTCCATTTCTCCCTCAGACCCCCACCCCAACTTCAGTTTGGATTGCAAATGGTGCTCACCGAACACTTGAGAGTCACTGGCGACAATCGATTTCAAAAGTATTTTTGTGCATTACATCAACAATAGAAAGAAAGATTGAAACCAACACTCAACTTCCCTAGAAGATTGAAACCAACGCCGGCCACTGCCTTCACCGGTGCCGGAGTTGATATCGACTCCCGTAAACCCACACAGACCCCTACCGACGTGTCCATTCGGCCAGAAAAACCCCTCAAAAGCTCGTGCATTCCTTCTCAAACCAGTCACCACCACGCAAAAGAGTACAAGGAGAAGTAATTCCGTTTCATGGACTTCATAGTTACATATTATCATTAATACCAAACAATTTCAATTGTAATTTAGACAAACATATTTCTAACATGGATAAGCTATTGAAAACACTATTTAGGAAAAGTGAAGCTCTTAAAAAATAAAAAATCAAAAGTAAAAATAAAAAATAAAGGCAGAAATCGGGAAAACAAGAGTATAAGAGAGTTCGGAAACAATATTTGTGCTTAAGGTTGAATTCACACTGTAGTGGGTGGTTGAGAAACAATATTTGGTTGTTGAGATTTTTGGCCAAGGAGCGCTCGTTTCGATAAAGAGGACATGCTGGCGCCAATGAAGGCGGCGGCTGGTCGTCAGTGGCTTGAAAAGGGACAGACAAAGGGGATGTTTGATTCAATTTATGGTAATTGATTTATAAAGAGAAATTATAAAGAGGTGAAATGAGTGGTGTAGATTTAATAGAAGTTTGAATTTTGTGGTTATAAATGAGTATTTGTCAAATCAATAGTCAAATCAGTGGTAAATGAGATTATAATGTGTTTTGTTAAAGAGTATCAAACAAGAGCAAACTAGTAGGTGGTTTTTATAGACGAACGGACAGGTGAGTGTGGGTTTAGGGTGGGTACTCTGGCACTAGCAAAGCCTACGGCCGGCGTTGATTTCTGAGGGGGTACGACCGGACGAGGCGCTGCTGGGAATGCTAAAGCCAGTATGTGTACATGGTGACATGAATAGCTTTTTCCTTTTTTGGTTTCGAAATTGAAAAAATTATAATTTGGGCCCCATCATCTTGCCTTAGTTATCACCCATATCAGCAAATTGGTACATTAAACAAAACCAATGAAGGCTTTGTAGAAAAACTCCTATATTAACTCACTAAACTTTAAAATATAGATATTTACCCACTAAATCTTATAAATTGTCAGTCGTTGTTCACTCATCACATTCCCGAGGGAAGTTATGACTTGGCTTACAGAATTGCTGACTGACAAACGAAATCTATATGTGGCATAAAAAAAACTCTTTATTTGGCCACGTAAGAAAATCCCATGAATTTGTTGAAGAACACAAAGGATCCCACCATTACACAACCCTTTTGGACTTCTAACTTCCATACCTCCCTGCCTGCCTCTGGGCACATTCTTGGTGCCCATGGATTATGTGGCAGGCCCCATTGGACACATTAGAGAAATCCCCCCATGTGTTAATGGGAGCATGCCACATAATCTATTAGACACCAATGGACACCATAGAAGAACCGCCCACCTCTGCGACGACGAAGGCAGCTGGCAATTGCCTGAGACGGCGACAAGGACCTTGATGGATGCTTGCCAATAACCCAACCCAAAAAATCAATTTTCTTCCCAAATTCCAAAAACCCTTTTTTCTTGCTCATACGATTCCAATGAATTTTCTCTTTGAACTAATATTAATTTAGTGATGAAAGGATGAATTAATTGATGGATATTTGCCCTCTATTTGAATCCTCCACGCGTAACCTTGTTAATTGTTCAATTGCGCGGTCCCCCAGGCATCAAGGTCGGAGAAGATGGAGACGAAGTTTTAGGGTATATAACTAGGGCAAGAGACGATAAACTTTTGCAGTAGAAATGTGAAGTTACAGGGGTGTCCTTAATATAGAATTTGATATATTTTTTTGAGTTGTATGGATTCTTTTAGAATCAATATATTTCAATAAAATTCCACAGAATCCGTTAGATTCTCATAAATTCTATGACATGGATTTTTGCGGATTTCTAATAGAATTTATTGGATTTGAGGGGTGTCTCCAACATAGAATTTGATCGATAGAATTTCATATTGATTTTTTTTGGCTTGTTATTTCTAATTCATTTTTAGCTTGTGTGGTCGGGTAATCAATTATAAAATCATTTAAGAACATGCTAGTGTCATGTTGATAAATTGAAACGTTAGAGTACCATTTTTCTTTTCTCTTATTTATTTATTTATTTATTTTTGTTCCAGTTGAATGCAAACTTGGCATAGAAAAAGTTAAATGACTTTTTACTCAATGATAAAAAAATAAGAAAAAAGTAAAAATATTGAAACAGTGTCAATTATAAAATCATTTAAGAACATGCTAGTGTCATGTTGATAAATTGAAACGTTAGAGTAACATTTTTCTTTTCTCTTATTTATTTATTTATTTATTTATTTTTGTTCGAGTTGAATGCAAACTTGGCATAGAAAAAGTTAAATGACTTTTTACTCAATGAAAAAAATTAATATTTTTTAATTAAAAATGAATAAAGATAATAAAATTATTTTCTATTTTACGCATGAATATAAAATTTATGAAATTATATTGTAACTTTTTAATATTGTAATACTTCATCTTCATTCTAGACATTCATTTACTTTGTACAAATTATAGAATATGATGTGATTTTTGAAAAAATGAAGTTTTTGTCAATTTAGATTTTACTAAAAATTATGAAACTATTTTAAATTTAATATCATTATATTTTTATAATAAGATCACATATCGTCCAAAGATAAATTTCTTTTGTATAAATTGATTATAATGTGATTTTTTGAAAATTAGAACTACAAAAGAAAAAATTAGGCGCTATTGTGATAATAATAAATTATTTATTTATTTTGAAAAAGAATGTAATCTTTCATTCATTAATAGACTTCCCCACGAATGGATAAATGAAAATGGGTATACAATCAAACCAATGAAAAATCATCCGTGATAATAATAAATTATATTCACAATTTTTGTATAAATTAAATGTGATATGATTGTTAGAAACTAGCGTGACAAGGAAAAATGGGTTTTGAAATTTTTTGATTTTAAATTTTTATTAATTATCTAGATATAAAAAGATTCTATGAAACTAGAGTGATAAGGAAAAATGGGTTTTGAAATTTTTTGATTTTAAATTTTTATTAATTATCTAGATATAAAAAGATTTTATGAAATCTATAAGAATCCAATGGTGATAGGTCAGATTTTAGCAAGAATATTGCAAGTGTATTTTTAAGCTTAGAATATATAGAATTCTATTGAAATCCACCATTTAATAAAATCCATCAGATTCCATATGTAATCGAGGACGCCAGATTTCTATGAAATCCACAGAATTCTAAATTAGAGACACCTAGAATTGATTGGCACACAGGCTACAATTTTTGAATAAAATAAAAGTAGACTTTTTGTATTGGAGGTTGACAGTTAGGTCCCAAAATCTCCTTCAGACAGATATCCTACTAAGTGACCAGAACTTGCGCCTTTCTTGCTATGTTTTATGTATCTTTGTTACAGTTAAACCGTATATGCTTCTTTTGACTGATAGCAACGGTAATGCCATTTCCGGTTTTGAAGGTCAAAATCAGTTTAAATTTGCTAGAGAACAAGCTTTTATTTCTTAAGGCTACTTATGGGAAGTGGTTGGAAGTGGTGTCACGTAATTTTTAGTTTCTTCTTAGTTTGCTAGTTGGGTTGTGATCAAATGAAAATGAAAACCACCTTGCCTCAAGACTTTTGGAATTAAAACTTGCTAAATAGGAGAGTGGGTACAAATTGTTGAGGCTTAAAGCATCTCCAATGGGCAATGGTCCATTGGAGGCTGGAGCCTACATGGCATAAAAGAAGACCATGTCTTGTCTATG
This sequence comes from Nyctanthes arbor-tristis, assembly GCA_963692815.1. Lineage (NCBI taxonomy): Eukaryota > Viridiplantae > Streptophyta > Magnoliopsida > Lamiales > Oleaceae > Nyctanthes > Nyctanthes arbor-tristis. Next base: position 4,529 of record CAVNYN010286629.1, on the reverse strand, counting down.
TGGCAATTAGTCCATAAAATAGGCCGACCTCCCCTATTTTACCCTCTCCAATGCATCATGTCTCTTCTTTCACCAAAACAAAAAACAAACAGGAAAACTGATACCCAAAGAGAAAATAGGGAGGAAAACTAAACCAATCGGAACTCGGAAATCACTATTGACGGTAAGAAATTTCACCGCCTTTGTCTCAATATAGTTCCCCCATCGACCTGGTTAATTTTCGCACGCCCAAGATATTTCTTTAGATTGTTCGTGCTTAGCCTTAGAGAATTATTTTTCTTTCGGCAGCTTACATGGTCTTGACTGGCGATGCTTGAATTGTAGGTTCCTTCAAGGTTCCTCTTGCTATAAGAAATTCTCGATCGATTTAGACTTAGCTATCCAAAACTCAAAAAATTAGAAAATCTCAGAAAATTTTTACTCCAAACACCACTTTACAAGGAGAAATGTGGGTTAATGTTTTAACATCTACCAAATTAAGAACCATATAATATTTACAAATAGAATATGGGTAATTGTCTTAGATTAAACCTACACAAGCTCCAAAAGGCACTTAAAAGCAAATGTAAAAGCATTTGCCAGAAATAAATTATACGAAGATACAAAGGTTTACCTCCATCACAATTCTTTGGTTTCTCCGTTCTAAAGTTATGAAGCGTTTTTCTTCATAACCTAGAATAAAACTGGTGTTGTGAATCTCCTACCCAATAGTATAAAAAAGAAAGAAATAAACCTGTCATATTGATTCCCCTAATGGTTACGGTAGTTGCCGGGAAAATTTCCCCCCAAAAGTTCAACTATTTTTTGGCATTTCTTTTTTTGCATTGGGAAGAGACATTTTTGCTGAGTTGGTTGCCTAACTTTAGGTCTGTATTCAGACCATGTTGCGGACAGAGGCCTTCCTTTTGGGATGCCATGTGCATCTTTACAATGTTAGTGACTTTTAGCATTGGAGCATGTTTTGTAGGCAAACGCCACCTTTTTTCTTACTTGGCACTACTTTTTCCCAAGACTAACTAGAGCATTGGAATGCTCTTATGAGGGAATACATTTTAAGGTTTCAAATGGTGTTCATTTACCTATACTTGTTAAGAAAAGTATAATTTTAACGTGAAATTTACTTATTATAAAGTAAAAATAATTTCAATCTAAAGAATACGATATTATAGGTACGGCACGTGGCTTGCACGTGCACCATCCCTAGTAATATAAAATCCCCTTTTCTTCCAACCATAATTTCCACCTTCAATCTTGAGTTGTGCTATTTGAATAAAAGTCCATACAAAAATTCTAACAAAACTTACACGTGGTACAATCCTGTTTTTCAATACATCACATCACTTTTACATCAACACTAATCACACATGATCTCAAGTGTTTATTTTGTCTAACTTTTTGTCTATTATTTTGTTCAACTAGAATTACTCTTCAATCTTAGATCTCGCAGGGTGTCTTTGTATACGCCTATGACGTTTCTTCTACTCTTCAATCTACTTTCATTTTCTTTCGAAACAAAAAATAAGAGAGTGCATTTCGATCCACATTGGTCAGGCTGGAATCTAGGTATGAAATGCTTGCTGGGAATTGTACTGCCTTGAGCATGGGATCCAGGTTTGTTAAAACTCTGTAATGTTTATTTTGATTTATTGTTTAATGTGTTTGAGACCTGACTATTATTTGTTGGCAAAAATTTCACAACCTGTGGGCAAATGCCTGCAGACAAAAAAGTCGGTGGAGGAGATGATGCATTCAACACATTCTTCGGCGAAACTGGTGCGGGAAAGCACGTTTCCTGCTCAGTTTTCGACTAACAACTTAGATTATATTTGGATGATAAATAGATGAATCACACTCCGTCTCTAGTACTTTTGAAGGTGAAATGTGCATCTACCAACATATATAATAAGAAATTTAGGAAATTTATTTTGTAATAGAAGTAAACCCTATGATTGGATGATTTCAAGTAATTTAATTTCTAAAATATTTAAAGCAAAAGCGAAACCAAATTTTAATTGAAAAAGGAACATGAGTGTAATATTTCTACATGTAAATAGAACTCTGCACTTTCTAAAAGTTAAATCTCTACTGGTTTTGCATGCTAATTAGTATATACATTACTATTGAGACACGTGAATTGGGAAGAAGTAATCACAAACAATTAAAAATAAAATGACAATTCCACTTTTAGTTCTTGGTACTAATAAAATAAAATATCATGTGGGAGGCGCATTAATGATCCATCAAATGAAATAAAAATGAAAGATGATAAATGTTTACCCATAATTGAGAATGGACCAAAGTTTAGAAACTATACAATGAACTTATAACCATTTCCACTATATATAGAGGAACATATACAGATTTACATTGAATTGAATTAACTATAACTTATTATTACAGATTATTTCAAGATAATTGCAAAGATTAAGTACTTGAGGGGTTAAGAAATGAAAATGCCAACGATAAGTATGATTTAGTTAACAAATTAATATGAAAACTAAGTAAGCAAAAAAAAAAAGGACAAAAATTTTTTATCCCGTATTACTAAAATTTAATTAAAAACAAAAAGAGTAACAAATCCCGAATCTTGATGATTAAAGAATGATATTAGTGTTCAACTCTACAATAAGAGATAAAAAAACTACATGAAATGTAGTTAAAAATATTCTGATAATTTTATAAAACTTGACGTGATCGAGCTTAACTGAATTTTTTTTTAGAAGTTGTAACTATAATAATCGATAAAAATGCAATAAGTGAAATATTTTTAACATGTAACTAAAATGATTGATTACGTCCCTTCAAAAAAATGATTGTTTCAGTTTAAATTTTGTGCTTTCTCCATCTTTATTCTTTTTATAAATTATTATTATTATTAATATTAAATAATTTTTCTCAAAAAAATAGTAAATTATAATTATTATATTATAAATATGTAATTATTGTATATTATTGTATGCGGGCTGGATCGTAATCCGAATTCCTAAACGGGTATCAAACCCGAATGTTCAAAAATTTCAAATAGCATAAAGCGGTAAACGGTCACACACACGCCAGCTCTTCAAATAATTTCTACTTATTCGAAAATTACCCCTTTGCCACCCCTAATTTCCACCTTCAATCTCAGATCTCGAAGGGTGTCTTCGTATACGCCTCTGCCGTTTCTTCTACTCTTCAATCTAGTTTCATTTTCTTTCGAAACAAAAAATCAGAGAGTGCATTTCGATCCACATTGGTCAGGCCGGAATCCAGGTCGGAAATGCTTGCTGGGAATTGTACTGCCTTGAGCATGGGATCCAGGTTTGTTAACGTTATTTCTTTACAGATCTGAACTCCGTAATGTTTATTTTGATTTATTGTTTGATGTGTTTGCGACGTGATCATTATTTGTTGTCGAATTGTCATAGCCTGATGGGCAAATGCCGGGAGACAAAACAATCAGTGGAGGAGATGATGCCTTCAACACATTCTTCAGCGAAACTGGTGCGGGAAAGCACGTTCCTCGCGCAGTTTTTGTGGATCTGGAGCCTACTGTGATTGATGAGGTCCGTACCGGAACCTACCGCCAGCTTTTCCACCCGGAACAGCTGATCAGTGGCAAGGAGGACGCTGCTAACAACTTTGCTAGAGGGCATTATACCATTGGCAAAGAAATAGTTGATCTCTGCCTTGACAGGATCCGGAAGCTTGCGGATAACTGTACCGGACTGCAGGGGTTCCTGGTGTTCCATGCTGTGGGTGGAGGCACCGGATCTGGGCTTGGATCTCTGTTGCTGGAAAGGCTTTCTGTTGATTATGGTAAGAAATCGAAGTTGGGATTTACGATCTACCCTTCCCCTCAAGTTTCTACTGCCGTGGTTGAGCCATACAACTCTGTTCTTTCAACTCACTCTCTGTTGGAGCACACTGATGTTGCCGTTCTCCTTGACAACGAGGCAATTTATGACATTTGCCGCAAGTCACTTGATATCGAGAGGCCCACATATACAAATCTGAACAGACTTATTTCTCAGGTAAAACATCTGAAGGATATTTGATGGAATTGGTTTTATTATGATATATAGTTATGGATCTCTGATGATTGTCTGTATTTTATTTTTGAACATCTTCAGGTGATTTCTTCTTTGACTGCATCTCTCCGATTTGATGGAGCTCTTAATGTGGATGTGAACGAGTTCCAGACTAACTTGGTTCCATACCCGAGGATTCACTTTATGCTTTCCTCGTATGCTCCTGTGATCTCAGCTGAAAAGGCCTACCATGAGCAACTCTCTGTTGCTGAAATCACCAACACTGCATTTGAGCCATCTTCCATGATGGTTAAGTGTGATCCTCGCCATGGCAAGTACATGGCGTGCTGTTTGATGTACAGAGGTGATGTGGTTCCCAAGGATGTGAATGCTGCAGTAGCTACCATCAAGACCAAGAGGACAATTCAGTTTGTAGACTGGTGTCCAACTGGCTTCAAGTGTGGTATTAACTACCAGCCACCTACTGTTGTCCCAGGTGGAGACTTGGCCAAGGTTCAG
>CAVNYN010286628.1:0-25719 GCA_963692815.1 Nyctanthes arbor-tristis | reverse complement strand
CCAAATCCGAACAGTAGCCGAACCTGCTCCAGCTGGACAATGTTTTCTCACGTGGCCAGTCAGTCTACAACACCAACAAGTTGCAACAACCACTAGTCCCCAGACGATCTCATTGAGAATTTTTGTATCTGCACCAACTCGTAAAGAACTAAACAATTTTTCCAGGTGCAACAAATTTGAATAACCCCTTGCCGGATTCACCTCTCTAAATTGACGCCATAATTTCTTTACAGCAAATATTATATGAATATTTACAAGAACATTCCTGGCTAGATGGAGACACATCCTGGTTCCAGTCTTCAAATATAAATCTTCCCAATCACTATCGCTCAAACTGGTTCCAGCAACTTTGTTAGAACAAGGAGAAGACTTTCCTTTGAAAGCTTTAAATTGCCCAATCAAAATCAAGAAATTTCAGACTTGTTCTAGCCACAAGTCAAACTTGATTATCACAAATTCGCACTTTGCCATATCTTTCCTCTACTCCACCTCGAACAAAACCTGATTCTCTGATACCACTTCGTATGTCATATTTTTCAGCACATGGCTCCTGAGTTAGATACCAGTAAACAAAGATCATGAACTGAGACGCCAAATATACTGTTAAAAAGATTGATTCTTGAATGTAAAGATTACAGCTTCAGTTATGTTATTACAAAGATTTGAAACACAGAATCATATGCTCATAACAGACCAAAAAAGAGACACTAACCATTCATTAACAAACAGCAAGAGTGCAGTTAACCAGTACCCTTTGTTCAACCAGATATGTCAATGGCCTTAACTTCAGGCTTCTTCACTTCCTCCTTAGGCACAGTCACAGTCAGCACGCCATTTTCCATGCTAGCCTTAACCTGATCCATCTTTGCATTCTCCCTCAGCCTGAACCGCCGGAGGAATTTTCCGCTGCTCCTCTCCACACGGTGCCACTTGTCATTCTTTTCTTCTTCTTCTTTGCTCCTCTGCACTCTGCCTTCGTCAACCTCTACCTTCACTTCTTCCTTCTTCAGCCCCGGGAGATCGGCCTTGAAAACGTGGGCCTCCGGAGTTTCTTTCCAGTCTATGCGAGCATTGGCGAATGCAGAGTTCCGCATGCAGAGGTTGGAAAATTGGCTATTGTGGTTGAGAAATGGAAGCCTTCAAAGGGGCCCCAAATGTCGAGAGAGAACGGGCAGAAAACGTTGCTACGCCGGCCGCCCAAAAAGCCTGGAATCAGAGACATTGTTTTAGAAATTAGACCTCTTTTCTTGAGCTAACTGATGACGATTTATACCGATATACATTACAGGAGATTTTTTTCTTGAACTCTTCAACTTTTCTGGTTTCGAATCGGGACAGAGGAGAATGGTATGTATAGGAAAGTGAAGGATGATTCTGGCAATTTCTTGACTTTTCTCGAAAAAGACCGCGGAGGAGGAGGAGAGAAAAATGAGCCGTGAAACGTCTTTGAGAACAATCCAGTACGTACCACGTTCTACAAAATTTTTACAGAAAATTGCATTTTAGGTACTCAACTTCCTCTGAAAGCAGAATCAATTGAAATATTTCTTTTTAATTAATTTTTCGTATCTCTCAAGAGCAAAATTATTGTTTATTATCTCATTTAAAATAATCTAAATAAATAATCAAAAGTATATATGTCACTGGAAGTTTGAAAATAATCTAATACGCCTGTCAATTAATCCAACCACCTACCAATAAAATAGTCCTCTATTTTTCTTACTTTTGAGCTTGCTGGAACTTAAGGAGCTCATAATGGACTCGACACTAGTATATCGCACAATAGTGGATGTCAACCGTAACATCAGAGTATAAAAAAGGCAAGGAAAGAGGAAGGTTGGAAGGGAGGAAGAGGAATAGAAAGTGAGGAGGAACATACGGACAGCTTTTTGTGACTTTTTGGGCTAGTAAAGGACAAAAAACCTCTCTTACGATTGACAATTTTTGTTGTAACTCTCACATATAGAAAATGATCAAGCATTGAGACAGAAGATTTTGACAGAAATTACCGAAAAGTATGATGGCTTCGACAACTTGTGGCATGACCCACAAACGATCAAGGGTCACTGTAACATCTCGAAAATTTTTAATACTATATAAATAAGTTTCATATGTATCTTGAAGTTCATTGGGGCTAATTAATTAAATTTTATGAATAACTTTTTTTTGTTTTAAATTAAAATTTAATGATTTAAATTTATTTTAACAACTAAGATAATGAAAGGACCTTAACGAAAATGACTTAAAATATAATGGCTCTTTCGACTTAAAATATAAATAGTATAAACGCACGGGTAAAACAAACAATTCAAACTTAACTATTTAAAACTATTTTGATTAGATGTAAAATAATTAAATCCCCGTTAAAAATTTAAAAACATAAACGTTGAAAAATTAAAACAATTAATTGTATTATCATTATAGTTATTGATAAGAACATGATATTTTCACTATGTGTACAATGTTTGATTATATCACTATTCTTTTAGAAGAGCTTCAAAGGATTCCCCATAATCGAATAATTTCCGTTATTATCCTTAACAGAAAAGTAGTTGATCATATAAATATTTCCTTGAGTGATTAGCTGATCGAACCTTCTAATAACCTGACCATTTGCAATTGTTTGAATTCTATCACCCTATGAGCTAATATTAGGTTAATCAGTATATAATGTTGGCTGACTTCTATTGCAATTGAACAAAATTTAATTTGTAAATATATAATATGAAGAGAGAACATCTACAATTTCAATAGATACATTGAATTCAACAAAAAACATAATCGGCGTAGAAATTAAATAGATGGAAGCATTATTATAAAATAAGACTAAGGAAGTAATTAAATTGATATAGAAAGTTATAGATTTTTTTTTCTAAATAATGAAAAAAGGAATAGAAACTAAAAATTAGAGATTTAGAAGATAAATAATGACCCGATAATAAAATAGCAAAACTGGTTTTAAAAAAAAAGAAAGAAAACAAATATATATGACATCAGCAAAAAAATCTAATTGGTCCACGTTTAGGCAAGAAAAAAGGTAAAAGACTACATTTGATTTAAATAATAATAGAAATAATGACCCGATAATAAAATAGCAAAACCAATTTTAGAAAAAAAAAAGAAAGAAAACAAATATTAAATATGACATCAGCAAAGAAAATCGAATTGGTCCATGTTTAGGTAGGAAAAATGGTAAAAAACTACCTTTGATTTAGATAATAATAATAGATTTGATTTATATAATAATAGAAACAATGGCCCAATAATAAAATAGTAAAACCGGTTTTAGAAAAAAAGAAATAAAACAAATATTAAATATGACGTCAGCAAAGAAATCTAATTGATCCATGTTTAGGCGGGAACAATGGTAGAAGACTACCTTTGATTTAGATAATAAACTATATTCTCACCCGTGCATTGCACGGGAAGATTATGTATCAAATTATTTAGAAAAATAAATAATATGAAATTTACAAAAAAAATATTTTTTTTAGATGGTTAAATTTTATAAAATCATGTTACCCAATAAATTTTACTTGGAAATCAATATCAAAATTGAAGAAACCAAATAGATAGAATAAAAAAAAATGAGTATAAGAAGATAGTTTGCCAAGTTCATTCTCATGCAGTTATATATTTTTTGTTAATTTATTTTCGTACTATTTTTTTAACTTTTAACTCAGTGACCTCAATGTTAGTCATATACACACAATCCCTACCTTCTTCTTGGCCTCTGAAATTAAATTAGTTACAATTAGAAGACTCACTTCGAATAAAATAAATGAGCTCCATATTAGATATATTTAAAAGAAAATAATTATTTTTTTCCTCAATGTTGTTGCCTATAAACATGTTCCGTCACTAAATGCAATTTCACAATCATAAGTAGGGGAGAAATCCCCGTCCGGCTGATATAATTTTGTAGCCATATCCTATTCAGTGAACTTGAGCCATAAATTTCTTACAAAAACTCATGATGATTCAAAGCCTCTTCATTTCCAACTTCATTTCCGATGTTCGACGGGAATTCACAGGCTCTAGTCCACTGCTAAAGTTGGAATTTAATGCAAGAAAATGAAGAAAATTAGTCTGAAAAAGGTAAAAAAATGAAGAAGGTGAAACGGAAAGAGTTCTACCAATAACAGAAAGTCATGCATCAATTTCATCTCATATGCTCCATGTAGTAATTGAAATGTTGTCATCAATAGATAGTCCAAAAGAGTTACATCAATGTCAATAAATCTAATAATTGAAGTGAAATCAACACATAAAATAATATATATATATGATATAGATAATAACATAAATAAATATTATTAACTGATTCAAAAACATGTAAAATGGTCATTACCAGCAATATATATGGGAAGATATATTTGACCAAATTACTGTGATAGCATAATTTCAACAGACTGTCAACAACTTTATATCTTTACTATTATTTTACATTTAATTCTATTTCAATTAAAGCAGAGCACATAACAATGTACATGGATGAGAAATGAAATGTTATTAAGTGATCTTAGTAGAAATTGTAAAAAACCTGATAAACTCGATACTCACGGGTACCCGATCCAATTAAAACAGAAGTACCCGACTAAATAGGTAATTCGGTCGGGGATGATATTTAAAAAAAGAAATTAACCCGACTTAACAATGCGCTGGGTAAGGTTATGAAAATTTTTACTTGTATCCAGCCCGTTTAACTTTATTTTTTTGACAAAAATAAAAATATTTACTGAAAATTCTAATAGTTTGAAAAGTAAAAAGATGATAAAACTTATCAAAAAAGCTTAACATTTCAGTTGTAATTTTAGTCTTTAAAATACTATTCATTAAAAAAATGAAAATAAAAATATATAAATATATTTAAATTGGCTAATAAATGGGTAATATGAATTACATGTACTAGCCTTTCCTCAACCCATCCCCGATTTAAGTGGGGATGGAAAAAAATTTTTGGATGGATACATTACGGGTGTAGCATACACAATCCCGACCCAACCCTTTGTCATTCTTATACCTCAGGAAATTAAAAATTTTATTTTTATCTGTGACGGGAATTTTATAAACTATAAAACGTTAATTAGACCATATTTATTATATATAAAAAAAGTAATGTAATAAAGACTCGTTTTAAAAGCTTATAAAAAAATTAAATATTAATGTATCAGTTAAAAAGTAAATAGCCTAACTCAAATTACAAAATACTTGCTAGCTAAGACATATATATACTAAAAAATTTTAAATTAAAAAAATCAAAAAACTTTGAATATATAGATTGATCCAGCAAAATATTTAAGAAGATAAGATATATCCAGCAAAATAATTAATCAAAATATTTGAAGATAATAATAGATAAGGATTATAATTCCTAATTAATTGAAAAAATAGAGAAATAAATAACTCAGGAATTTAAAAAAAGTCAATGTAACTGCACACATTACTAAACATAAAACAAAAGACTATAAAGTCCCCATTTTTCACATTTTTGGAGGAAAACTGCGGTACAAAGGTACCGCAGATTAATTTGCTTTAATATATATATATATATATATAGATAATAGAAATAATGACCCGATAATAAAATAGGAAAACTGGTTTTAGAAAAAGAAAGAAATAGTAAATATGACATCAACAAATAAATCTAATTGGTCCATATTTAGGCGGGAAAAATGGTAGAAAACTACCTTTGATTTAGATAATAATAGATTACTTACTTACAAGATCACGTAAAGTATAAGAACTTTTTGCACAACAAATGAATGATTAATATGTAGCCACATCTCCTACTTAATATGGGTAGGAGTGGGCAATTTAACCAAAGAACTGGTGTAAACCGACAACCCGAACCAAACCGAATCAGTCAGGTTGTCCTCTGGTTCGCGGTTTGGTCCAATTGGCTTTGAGAGAGAGAGAGTATGTGGTTCGGTTTGGAGATTGAAAATCGGTTTAAACCGAGCCGAACCTGTGAATTATCAACAGAACCGAAATAAAGCGAAAAGACGAGTATAGTTGTCAATTTTACATTAGGAGATTATTAGTGGATAATCATAAAATACATAGAGAAGTCTACTTATCCAATATCTAATAATAAAATGTTAACTAGGTCTACAGTCTAAACAAAAATAACATTATTGAACCAAATTATGGCAAGGTTCTTAAATGTAAAATCCTTTCCACAGTGTTAGATCGTCTCCAACCAAGTTCAGCCATCTTTCGTTTATACTAAAATGGTACAAATTTTACACCATCCCGAAAACTCATCTCTAACCATCACCGGTCTTACACGGAGTAGTAAAGCATAACTGAATAAGCAGAACTCAAGAAAAAGATCAGCCTGCAGAAGGTGTAAACAAGTATAGTTCCAATATACAGGATGAAGAACTTACCACCGATGGGATACCAGGATGAGTAAGAATGTTAGCATATCCAATACTGACTTTGTCTACTGGGAATGGCCAAATTTTCTGCGTGGATGCAGTATCATGATTGTCAATAGAAGTAACGGTATTCTGTGGTAAGATGCCTAGCAATCCAGCAGGTTTTCTGTTAGCATCCTTCAATATCCAATATTCCTCCTTCACTGAATAGCAGCACAACGAAGAATATCCAATATCGTGAAATCAAAAGCTGTAACTTTCCCTCCCGAATCCTGAACCCACTTCATCAGTTCATTCCAAGGCGAATCCTGATTGTCGTCTGGCTTTCCATCCTGTCCGAAGGAAAGTGCATTCCAGAGTTCCCCAACAGCAAAATCTGGTGAAGTATTCTCCATATACATTTTTGGCGAAACTCCCTGACGAAGTCAAATCTCCAACCATCAAATCCAATTTCAATATGAGCCAGTTCATCCAGTCTGATAACTCCTTTTGTACTACGGGATAGACATGGTCTATGTCAGGAGCAAGTCCGAAGTTCTCCCCCGTTTCAAGATTCCCATTGCCATCTGAAAACTCAATGTTATCTTTACAAATGAATGATGGTCCCCAATCAAGGAGATCATCAAAATCCTAGAGAAAGTGTCTCACTTAAATCCACATGACGTGATCTTGTGATTGGTCCTTGAGTGTGGATGAGGATTATGCTTGTTGTATTGATTGTGGACCATTGATATAATCTAATGGTTAAGATTTAACTAGTGGTCACTTTCAAGTCAACACACGTGACCTTCTACACCCCATGTCCATTTGAATTATTGGTGATCTTGGGAAGCTAGTATACAAGACAAGGGCTTGCTTCTTAGTCATTTGGGACATTGGCTAACATTTGAAAGGTAGAGAGAAAATAAAGATGGGAGATGACCAACATTTCTGGTGAAATCTCAGCTATTTCCAGAGAGCCTTCCAGTTGTCATTCTCCAAGGACAACAGTGCAATGATTCCGACTTTAATAGTGGTAATCTTAAATCTGAGCTCAAACTAAGGCATACATTGGAGGAGTGTTCAAGGAAGTTCGGGTCGATTTCTACACTTTGGGAGGTTACGGTTCTATATTTTGGTTGTGTAATCTTGTATACAACACTTCATAACCTCAACAAGTCCCTCCAGCAAATATGCTATATATCCTTTTGTGTCTTGTTTCTCAGTTATCCGATGGTTTATTACTATATCAGCAACACGTTTGATGTCCTTGTCATGGAAAGCCTGAATTAATGATTTAAGCTGCTGCTGATTATATATTTCCATATTTGGATGCATCAAGATCATACAAACTTCCCGGCATATAGCCTGGAAATTAAGGTGGAATTGGCCACTAGTGTCATATTATTCCACTGAGTAATTCTAGGGAGTCATATAAAAGTGATATTAATAGGTGACATTCTTATATGGCACACATTCATTGGGTGATGATGACATCATTATTTTTTCATTATCCAATGCAAGTGTGCCACATATACAATGTCACTTATTCATGTCTCCTTAGAATTTTTCTATTCCACTATACCAAGATATTGGGGTTCTATGATGTCTTGCAATTTGAAAGTTCGATTAGGACAATGGACTTTATGCCCAGTGGAGATGCTCCTGGTTGTTGTTTTTTTTAAAAGCCAAATATTCAACGACCAAGTCTCTTTAATTAGCCTACGCAGACAGGTTAACTTACGCAACGGATGCTAAAATCTTCTTCACTATGTATTATCGTGTATCGTCTGAAGAATCATCACCAACTTTGCAAATTGAAAAGTGTAGAATTTTGTGGACAAATTTGGGTAGCCATTTTCTTAAAGATTCTAAGAAAAGAGAGGCAAAAAAAATGATAAACAATAAAACGGCCGCCATGCATGAAGAATCTGGAAGGATGAATCCACCGACATTGCCACCTATAAATACCCTGTGCTTTTGTTGTTTGAAGAATGGAGTCCAATTTGAGTGCTTAGAGTGAGAGATTGGAGTGAAAGGAGTGTTTAGTTGGTGGGCGTGAGGTGTGAGTAAGAATTGAGCACAAAGTGTTGTGCTCAAGTGAGTGGAGAATTAGTGGTGAGAGAAAAAAGCAAGAAAGTTGGTATTTTTAGTGTGTTTTATAAGTTGTGTCTCATTGTGTAACATATTTTGTTAGTGTTAATAAAAGTTATTTCTTTGGTGTGTCTAAACTCAACATCGTCTAGGAACTTGTACTGAATATGTTATAATATAGTACAAGAACAATTCAAGATATATAATGCGGAGTCACCTTGAGGTGCATCTGAATTAATGCGAGTGGGAGACTGAGGGTAGCCAAAGCCCAGAATTGGCTATGTCTGGTACAAGATTGATGAGTCAATTGTACCATCATCCTCCTCCCTTTTTGCTTGACTCTCAGTTGAATCCCTAACAAAAAGTCGCCTAAATCCCTATTAATTTTGTAGAAGAATTTTGTAACTTATTACCTACAAATACCATGAATCTTAATACTTCAAGTTGAAGGATAAATAAGATAATCAAACATATGAGTGAGGACAGAATGATCCTCATTCGCATAGGACTTCTAATACGTCATACACTCTCTCCCAAACAACATAGTCTGCTCCAGAGGTTGCGACCTGAAAGTTTGACGGGATATCATTTCCAAGATCAAGCCGTCGGCCTATTTGGACTATAATTCTGTCATCAATCATTGCCAAATAGAGAGTGGGATCATCAGATGCCACAATCTGCACCTTGCTAGTTGGCAAGATGTTATTCCTTGTCCGAATATGTACTAGTTTAGTGATTTCTTCCTTCTTCCATCCATCAAAGAAATGATCGTAAAACTACAAAACAGATTGAGCATCTTTAGTTAACGTACGGCGAAGGTGCAGAAGAGGAGATTTGAACTGGTATTTTGCTTCCAAGTCAACCTACAAGCTTTTTTTTGAAGTGTCCAGCAGGTAGATTTAGATTAAAGAAGTAGCTACAACTCAAATATAATAATTATATAAAAGTTAAAAGCCTAGAGAAGGTGACGAACTTACCACTGTTGGGACACCGGGATGAGTAAGAATGTAGGCATATCCAAGACTGACTTTATCTACTGGGAATGGCGAAAGTTGCTGCGTGGATGCAGTATCATGATTGTCAATAAAAGTGACAGCATTCTGTGGTAAGATGCCTATCAATCCAGGGGGTTTTCCATTAGCATCCTTCAATCTCCAATATTCCCCATGCAGAGCATATTGAAGAATTCCCCTTGTCGTGAAATCGAATGCTGCAACTTTCCCTCCTGCACTACGAACCCACTGCATCCTTTCATTCCGATGAGCATCCTGATTGTACTTTGGCTTTCCCTGTTGTTCATAGGAAAGTGGATTGGAGAGTCCCCCAGCTGCAAAATCAGGTGAAGTATTCTCCATATAAATTTTAAGGACGCCAGGAGAGTATCCCTCGACGAAGTTGAATATCCAACCATCAAATCCGATTTCAGTCTTGAGCCAGTTCATCCAGTCTGATAACTCCTTTTGCACTCTGGGATTGAGATGGTCTATGTCAGGAGCAGGTTTGAAGTCATCCCCTGTATCAAGATTCCCAGTGCCATCCGAATAATTGTCATTTTTACAAATGAATGACGGTCCCCAGTCAAGACGATCATCAGAAGTCCCTCCCTCAAATATGCAATATACGCCTCTTGCGTCTTGTTTCTCAGCCGTCCGATGGTTTATTACTATATCAGCAACACATTTGATGCCCTTGTCATGGAAAGCCTTAATTAATGACTTAAGCTGCTGTTCATTTCCATATTTGGATGCATCAAGATCATACAATCTTCCCGGCATATAGCCTGAAAGTTAAGGGAGAACAGGCCATTTATTCTGGGCATACACTATATCATTATAGTCCACTATCAAAATGTCGGAATTCTATGATTTTTTTCTTTTTTTTTTTTTGTAATTTTAAAGAGCAAAATTAAGTTATATGGACAAAGCAAAAACATGGTGAAATTCCTAATCCAACAACGAAAAAGTCCCAATTAAAAAATTTAATAAAAGAATTATTATTTGTTAAGAAAACTTCCCTGCACAGATGAAATTGTGAAGTAATTAGGATTTTTGGGTGTCAAATCTCTATACATACGTGACAGGCAAGATATGGAAGATGGCATGCGAACCAAATTAGGAGAAAGAGAACGAGAGAAAGGTCGAGAAAAGAGAGAATGCGTGTGCCTGTTGAATTTCTTTGGTTGTTTTTTTGTCGAGACGAATGGCATATAAACAATAATTGAGAATTGGTTGTGGTACTGAATTGCATCTTCGATCTTTGATGGAACAAAAACTAGAGAAATTGAAATAAAACGTTCGAGCGGTAGTGCAATTTACATTTTTTTTTATTGCTTTAGTTTTTGTCTAAGGTGAGTTTAGAAGCTGAGAAAAATATTGTTTTGAGAGAATTTTCTTGTCTAGGCTGTTTACCAAGCCATAATATTTTTGTGTTTTCTTTCTTGACTTGTGTCTATTTTATGATTATTATACGTTTTCAGTACATGGCTGAGGAGATGAGCGATTTTTTTTCTAACAATTGATATAAAAACTCACGGTTTAAACTCTCAACATTGACGATGGCACCTTAGAGACGGAGTACATTATGATGGAAGATTGCAGGATAGAGTAATGGAGGTGATTGAGTCACATATTGATGGAGTTATTATAATGATCGAGTCATGCCGATTGAGTCACACCGAGATGGAACATTATTGATAGAGTTGTATAAAAGTAGAGTTGTGATATTTGAGTCACGCCGAGTTTTCAAAAACCTATTACAAAACGTCCCACCCCATATGACGACGTTTATAAATGCACGTTGTATGTATTTTATATACGCCATGTGTATTTCGTATTTGTTTTTTTGATTTTTCATTCTGTTGTATGGCTGCTTGACTAGATTGACTTGAGCAGAGAAGCAATTTTTTCCCAGCATGGGGTATGTATGCCTGCGGGCCTCGTTGGGGCTTATTTAGGGTGGGGACAAATGTGGCAACCACGCTCACAATAACCCTAAAAAATTCGTTTTAGATCAAGAGAATTTTGAATTTTATAAAGTTGCTCCAATAATAATAAAATATAAAATTTCAGTTGAAAACTATGCTAAAAACATATATTTGGTACAGGTAAGAGTTAATGTGTATTTTAGGAGGTCATGTGTTCATTTCTTAAGTTTTATATGTTTCTATTAACCAATTGTCATGTCTTATAAATCTCTTTTTGATAATATTTTACAAATAACCTTTTCTTTTTGTTTTTTTTTCTTTGATGAAAATAAACTTATGCAAGAATCAAAACGAAGTAAATCAAAAATAAAAGCAGGCGGGACACAAAACCAGTCTCTAGAGACAGTTGTTTTTCTTTTTAAAAATGTTCATTATGTAATTATATTTTTATACAGTACTTAAATAGAAAAAAAATTCTTTTTTTATATATAACCCACTAAACAAATTGATTTTATATTATATGCTTTTGATAATCTATTTTCCCCCTTAAAATAAGTAATGCATTTCATCTTCAAACTTTACTATATTCAACGTGTTAAAAATATATAGTAAGTGTGATATTTCTTTTTTATTTATTTTGTATATTCACTATTTTATTTTATTTTATTTCAATGTATTTATAGTCTGTGATTTTTTTTTTGATAAAATAAGAAATGGTTGTCTTTTTTGTTTATTAATTTTAAAAATATAAAACTTTCTATATAACCACTTGTCAACTAACGCAAGGTTATTGGTCACTATAATTACACTACAAAATGCTCCTCACAAACAAAAATTCCCGGATCCGCCCCTTTGACCACCGCTTTGACATTTTCCATAGTTTTCCTTCATTCCCTTCTCCGAGTCTCCGACCAATTATTCTTCTAAAAGTGATCCCCACTAATCTTACAATTCAACGTTTAAAACTTGCCAAGTAAATCACAATGAACTTTACCATTGGAAATTCTCTTATAGCTATTCTTTGTAAAGCCGAAAATTCAATCATTGGTCTCTTTACGAATCTATGCAGACAAGTCAATTTTTTCACGGACACTACCATCTTCTTCAAGATAGAATTCATGTGTTATTTGAATAAAATGGTATACAAAATATTTAACAAACTTCAAGATAATAGCAACTTACCTTCAGGTGCAACTGACTGGGAAGGTGGTGGTAGCCAAACATGGGTGAATCCAGCGTTGGCTATGTCTGGTACAAGATCGATGAGTGAACTGTACCAGCCTCCCTTTTTGCTTGACTCCCAATTGAATCCCTGAAGAAGAACTCAATTTAGTTTCCATCATACACATCTATGAAATACGGGAACCTTGAATGGCAAGCATTTCGTGTCGAAAACATTTCTAAAACAGAAATTCTCTTAAAACTCCTCTTCAAACATTTTAGTCTAAAAAAATACCCCTTTTTTAAATGAAATTTAGAAACTCTAAGAAAACTTTTAAAAAACATTTTTTTTTTAACAACTGGGGGAACTTTGAAGAGGGGCATAGACTTGAATCCAGGATCTCGTCCTGGTAAGAACTACCTAAAAGTTATTCTAAAACAAACTTAAATTATTCGCTTTAAATGTAAGTTAGCTTAAAAACTAATATTAACTGTGAATTATGAGTAATTGTTTTGAGATAAAATAAAAATATAGATTCACGTACTAATGAAGCGCAACACAAAAAAAGTATACAAACTAGTATAAATAGTGAAAAAACTCACACAGAAATTACCAACTAGTGGTTGATTATTTAATTGACATTAGATAGTGGTTTCAAAGTTGAAAACAATTTTGAAATTATAAAATTAAATTTATAATAATAATAATACTTATTATATATAACGTTTCTTTAGTGTTTCGTGTCCTAAGTTTTCCAAAAATCATGTTCCCCAATTTCGTTTCTTGTCTTGTTCCTGCGTTCGTTCAACCTAGATACACACACAAAAATCAAATTGATTTAGAATAAATAGGATTCTTGAAAAACCTGAAATAACAACGTAGGAGTAACAAGAACTCGAAAAATACAAAATACAAGAGAGAGACGAGAAACAGATGCAAGAACCAGAGTCATTGTTGTTAGTTCTTCTGTGTCATAGGCGGTATGGGCACCAAGGAAATGCTAAAACATATATAGGATCCCAGAGCCGGGTATCTTGACTTGTCTATGGTGCAGACAACAAGATAAAGATCCCAGAGCCGGGTATCTTGACTTGTCCATGGTGCATTAAAGAACAAGATAAAGATCCCAGACCCGGGTATCTTGACTTCTCTATGCTGCATTAACTAACAATTACAAGAAAAGGTTTAGACAGTGTAATCTAGCACCTAATGGACTATATATATATACACGTTATATAGATCATATAGTGCCATAGCATATGCACTCCACAGTCTATGTAGCGTCCATGTAGACACTCTACATACACGCCACATGGACCATTATATATGGTTCATATAATGCCAGAATACGACTCAGGATTAAACCCACGTTTTATGAGTCATTGTAGAGATAGTAATACTCTCCCCATAAGGAGAGAACCTCCCTCCTCTGATTGATGGGATTGAGATGAGCCCTCCTGATTCCCACCAATCAAGGGGCATGTTCTCTCCCTATGTAGAAAGTATTACTCTCTCCAAAATTTTTGCACGTTTTACTTGATAGAACAGTTTTCTATAAATCTAACCTCTCAATCATAGAGAGTGAAGTCTGATATAGAGAACTACGGAGGATAGGCGAGTCCCCGGCCATGTGTGCAAACAAACTTCCCCAAAAATTGTATGGCCCCACCTAAAAGAAATTAACAATGTGTTTAATCTGAATTATAATCTGTCACACGATATTATTTCATTAGTTTCACTTTTTTTAAAAAGTGAAAGTAAAGTCAAGCCGCAATTGTTTACTTTTTACAAAAAACAACTAATAAAATGACGTCACATCACAAATTATAATCTAGATTATAATCTATGTGAATTGTCAAACACTTTGTAAGGATTCATTTGGTTCATGTCATAACATAAATCTATTATAATCCTATCACATCAAATATCAACTTTTCACTTTTCAATAAAATTTAACAAATCATATTAAGTCACATGTCACAACAATTCAAATTTCAAAATATATTATAATACAATCCAATTATAAACGATATCAAATGAACCCTAAATTGTCTTAAAAACCTACCCACCCCCACCGTTTCACGTCCCCCGACAACAAAATCCGAAAAACAATTGCTCCCTCTCTGTTTCTGCAATTCCCCCTCCCCCGGCGGCCCAACCCACCAACCACAACCACCGCCTACCGCCGGACGCCTCCCTGTCGGACCGGTGCTCAACGGACGGCAAAGCAGCGCGGCTCAACCTCTCTCCCGTCCCCTATATCTCTCTCTCCCTCCCCACCGAAGCAGCGCCACCGATCACCGCCCCCTCCTCCCTATCAGACCGCCAACCAACCGCACTAACCCCTCTCTCCCGGCCCCGATATATATATATATATCTCTCTCTCTCTCCGCTTCTTAAGCCCACCGGTGAACCCCCCCCCCCTTCTTAAATAGAGAGGTTAGTTTTCCCTAGAAAAATTCCACAGAGGCACGCTATCAGACTTCAGGAAAAATGAATTGCTAACTTGCAGTTTGCACCATTTAATTTTTAACCTTTTACCTTATATTGTACAGTTTGACCTAAGCTAAACTTTAAAATTGATTTAATATCACACGTATAATATTATATGGTACTATATGACTATATTACGTGTATATGATGTCACATGTGACGTATTTCGATATACGTATACATGGTCATATGACATGATACGGTGTTATACCATATGGTAGTATATATTGGGACTAAGCTAAACTTGACAAATATAAACTCAAATTTCACTCTTTTGGTGATGCACTCTAATCTTTTCTTTTGTTAACGTGAAGCCTAATCTTCTTGACTTAATAGGATCATAATACCCGCATATTGTTTTTTGATGCAAAGTGAGTGCAAGGGAAGGATATGTGGGATTTGAAACGGTAAACTTCCAGGAAGGTGATGGACCTTTAATCACTAGACAAACGTCTTGGTCGCAATACCTCAAGTTTTAATTACTAAACCAAAAATAAATAATATAACAAAGAAATAAAAATAAATGTCTAGTTGTGGTTTGAACAAGTGCTCTAGTAGTTATGATCTCACATTCTGGGCGAGAAGTTTAGAATTTAAATCAGACATGCCCTTACCCTATTCCCTTCCTGTCCCTTCCCTTCCCTTCCCTTCCTTTATCTTTCTATTGTATCAAAAAATAAAAATAAAATAAATGTCAAGCTCAAGAGTATTTAGAGCGTGTTTGGCAACCGTTTATACATTGTGAATTTATAAACTGATGGTAGAAACTACAAGATGACATATTATTTAATAGACCATATTATATGAAAATTTTCTAGCACTATATGTATCATATAGTGTCACATTATATACTCATATGGTGCTAGAATACTACCCTCATGTCATAGACAAAGTTAAAAATCACAGTTTCATTTTGAGACAATTTCTAAAATGGCAAAAAATGAAATCCAAACTTCATAAATGGCACTTATTAAAAACTTGTGCAAAAATGACAATTTTTTGAATAAATTACATTATTGTCCTTAAACAATAATTTCTCTTTATATCCGTATATCTCTACAATTACAATTATGAGTGCTGATTCTCGGCACTATAGTTTGATTAAAAAAATGTCCATACAATTTATCTGTCTTAACATTTAATTGCGATAATTCTCGATAGTTATCTGTATATCTCTACAGTTAAACTGTAAATTTCAACAGTTATATACTATAAATTTAAATAATTTCCTTTCTTGACAGTTGAGACTTACACCCCGTCTGTGCGTACAGGCCATGCGCCTCACGCGCCGATGAATTCCGATCACAGACCAATACGGTTGACTTCATCTGGTCATTCTGAGCAACATCTCTTTCTACACCGATGTCAAGTTTTTGCCCAATCACTACAGATCTTACGATGAATGTGTAATGTAAGTCTTGATTTGCGATTTCTTTAATTATGAAATTTTGCGTTCGCGGACTATTTGAGCATTGTTCAACAAGTGTCAAGGAAGATTTTGATAAATTCAATTATTTAGATTGGTGCTCGGATGAAGAGATCAAAGAATTAATGCTTTTAAAATTGATATTAAAATTTTTGTTTAGGAGTAATTTTATTTAAAAAAGAAGAAAAGTGATATTTTTGTATAAATTTAAAAAATTGTCTAATTTTAAAAATGACATATTAAAAAGGGTCAAATTTTGTAATTTCCTCTTTCATTTTTCATCACGTGTAACACTTGACTTTTTTGTTTTTTTTTGAAATTAGACTGAATGAAATAATTCCACGTGGAGTCTCAATGAGTTTACAAAATAAATAGTTGCCATTGTGGAAGAATACATTGACGAATACATATACGACAAATAATGTTGTCATATGTAACATTTTGCATTGACTCTGACTTTTTTGAACATTTGACTGAATGAAATACAACTGTTGGGATTGATTTATAATTAGTTTTATTTATAAATGAAAGTAGGGATTGTTTTTTTACACATATAAGTATTTAAATTTATCATATAATATTGATAAGATGTATATTTCAAATCATTGTAAGATATTAATTGTAATATTTATCACGTGTCTAATAAAATATAATGATTATTTTTATTTATAAACGGGACAAATTATAAATGATAACAAACGATAAATAGTTTCCAAGTACATTGTTAAGAATACATTGACAAATACATATGGCAAATAATTTTGACAAAGCATCTACTCTTTCATCAGAAATTTCTAAGGAATCACGGTCGGGTTCTTTACAGAGCCTGGTTTCTAATAAGATGCTAACATGTGGTGTGTGTTAAGTAAAGTGTCAGTTTGTGATAGCAGACCGGGCTCCGTAAAGAACCCGACTTTGTTTCCATAGCCAGGCCGCTCTTTCATCTGCCTTTAATCTAACAAATATGACTATGAAAATAGATCGGGCTCTGAGTTCAGAGCCCGATCTCCAATCACAGGCCGTCATGTGGCTACTCACCTATCGACGCCATATGGCGGCCTGTATTTGGAGATCAGGCTCTGAACTTAATGTCCGATCTGTTTTCTTAAAAAAATATTTAATGTAACAACTTAAATCAGTTCTTCATAACCCGTTACAATAGATGCATTTGGAGCCAAGCAGCCACCGCCGCAGGTCAGCTACATAAATTCCACGGCATCCAATCACGACCCAACTCTGTTTTCCGATCACGCAATCGTCCCATTTTCTTTCAAGTACTGCTATCGATAACCATGACGTGAGCAAGCAGAGTTTTAAAAATTAATGAATACAACTAAAAATTGGATGATGTTATGTACAGCACAAGTGGTACTTGGTACCATGATAAATAATATATGACTTTAAATAAAAAGTTAAATTAAATGCATTGATTAAGAGCTCATTTGATTCAATTTATCATTTAATGTTGCATTGATGCCAAGTATTAAGAGCATTCATATTAGTAGTTTTACAGTTAATTATTCACATAATTAAAGTTTTTAGTGAATGTTAAATGACACATAAACAAATTTAATTTAATTATGAATTTGTACTACATCGGTGATTCTAACTAAAAATGTTAAATTTAACCATTACTTCAATAGTCAAATGGTGGATCAATACTAATTTAATTCATGAATCGTCCCATTTTCTTTCAAATACTGCTATCGATAACCATGAGACGAGCAAGCCGAGTTTTAAAACTAATGAATACAACTAAAAATTGGATAATGTTATGTATAGCACAAGTCGTACTTAGTACCATGATTAACAATATATTAAATTAAATGCATTGATTAAGAGCTCACTTGATTTAATTTATCATTTAACTATATTTTTTTCACATGTACGTTACACGGGTAAAGTTATAGTATATATTTATATTAAAATTGACGTGTGAATGTAGATATCATGTCATAAAAAAGTACAATATACATGTTACATTGTATAAAATTATAAATTGATATGAGAATTACAATTCACCATGAAATATTTGTAGTAAAATGCCTAAATTCAAACTTCTGGTCTCCTTCAAACACGTTGTAGAAGTTCACACGCCTAACCTATGTAAAGTTGTAATAATTAGCAGTCAAATAATTAGATATGACAATTTGACCCATCAACTCATTAAACCTGTAGAGACCTACCCTTAATAGGATTGACCCGCCACATGTAATTGGGGCAAAAGGACAGGTATAGGGCAACATTGCCCACCCGCGTGGGTCCAGGGCTGGTGCGGATCAGGTTGGACCCACCCCACAAACCCGTGACCCTCCAAATATTTTTTTTATTTTTAATAAATTTAATTCTAAAAATGTGTAGAAATTATTAGAGATGACAATTTGACCAATCGATTATAAATTTGTGGCAATTTACTTTTTATTATATTATTTTTTTAAAATGATTTTTTCTATCGAATTGAAAGAATCAAGTTATTATATTAGTTAATGTTAAGAACT
Source organism: Nyctanthes arbor-tristis (assembly GCA_963692815.1). Lineage (NCBI taxonomy): Eukaryota > Viridiplantae > Streptophyta > Magnoliopsida > Lamiales > Oleaceae > Nyctanthes > Nyctanthes arbor-tristis. The sequence continues at coordinate 6,761 of CAVNYN010286628.1, read as the reverse complement.
TTAAAATTCTAAATAAAAGTTTTGTTTTATGTTACGTTCATCAATTAATAATACATTACACATGACTTAATTGAAAGGGGAAAACATTCATGAGTTTTTTGTGGGTCATGGTAGCGTCACATCCCGCCCCATCACCTGACTTGTCTTGACCGCCCTATGAATTTGTATATTTGACGCGGGTCTAGAGTGACTTCAAGACTCGTGGGGACGGGTCCAGGGTATAGCAAACCCGCACCATTACTATTCTTACAAATAATCATATTACAGTCAACTATTGTAACTATGAGTTTAGTTTCTCACAGGTGCGTTGTACGAGAAGACTGATTTTCAAAAAAGTTCAATAACAATGAATAATAAAATATTGGATAAAGACGTGTTATCGGATTGCATAACAAAAAGAATAAATATACAGTTTTGATTTAATATTTGACGCGTTAAATTAATATTTTATTAATATTATATATTAATAATTACTCACTTATGTGCTCGATTAATGTTTTACTATATTTCACTTTTAAATTAACTAACTTATTTCATATTATTAATTAAAAGTCTAATAATACGTATCGGGCATGTACATCGGTAGCGGATAATAAAAAATTATAAAAACTCGTAATTATATATAAATACTAAAAAAAATAGGAATGAACAAACTAAAATAAAAAAAGAATATAAAAAAATAATAAACTAATATAAATTATTGAAAACTTATGATGAATATCCAAGTAAGAAAAATTTAAATTTTAAAACTCGAAAATGAGGCTTATAAGTTTTCCAAATTTTTTAAATTTCGTTTTAATATAGGTGTTCTCTTTTTTGTATTATCTAAATTAGTGAGTTAACTTTGTGTTGACAAAACTTGTATATTGACAAAACTACAGTAATTTCAAATTGTTTTATATTCGAAAGACTTTCATTAAAAAACCTGATTATGGAGATCCATAGTAGCTGAGTTTTAATTTCGTTAACAAAAGATGAGTTTTTTTTATTTACAGATCTAGAGTTTTATCCATTGCAAGTAACAACGTAAAATTTTTGTAGACAATAATTTAAAAAACTTTATCTAATTGGAACAACAGTAAAGAACAACACTTAAAATGTAAACGTAAACCGTCACGATTTTGAGAAAATTTAATACAACTTTATAATTTCCATGTAATCTACAACGCTAAATAATAATAATAATAATAATATATTAAAGGAGTAAGGTGGTGGATATATTTTCCTGCATTTTGTCTGACTTCTTAAGATATTTGGTGATGTCACTTCTGATGTCATCTTTTATATATACAATTTATTTATTTATTTATTTTGCTGCATAATTTTGAGATAATTAGCTTTTTAAGGAATCAAATTGATTTTTTTTTAAATTATAATACTCCAATTTACCGATTGTATAATTAAATAAGATTTTTTTGATAATTTCCTATAGGACAAAAATTTCAGTTTGTCATTTTAAATATAACCTTACTATATTTGGGGTTGGATTATTTGTATGAGCAATGGGTCGCAAGTTGATACGGTTGTACTATAATAGTTGTTCAATAATTTCTATTAGACATTTTACTTTTATTGAATCACCTCAATTAATTTTTATTTGTGTAAAATTAAATAGTGCAAAAAATATTACCGACAAATAAATTCAGATATAATAGAATGGTTATAAAAACTTATGTCTCATAATGCTAATATATGATTCAATTTGCTGTATTAGTAATTTATTAAATTTTTATATAAACTAAAATGGATTTTGTTATTATTACTTTCAAAATCTCCGTGCAACGTACGAGTGAAAATTCTAATAAATAATAATATAAATAGTAATAATAGAAAAGTGACATTTTTTGGGGTTTGGTTTCCATAGATTCAAGGACTCTAAGAAAAGAAAAATTGAAAATTATGAAACTCTGTGATTTTAGAAAGGGGAGTTATGGAATGAATTTTGAAAATTATGGGAAGATTGAAGATTGAAGGGATAAGGGAAAAATATATGAAAACATAGTAATTCTCAGTAAAGGTGTGTCTTTAAGGGTAAAGAAGAATTTTATGATTATTCTAGTAATATTTTACAGTTTGCCTTTGAAACAATTGACGGAACATTAGTTTCACTTACTCATTATTATGAGAATTACTATGCTTTCATAAAATAAATAAATAAATAAAATAAAAAATAAAACCAATTGAGGCACTATCTGTAGATGTAGTGATCTGGCACAAATCATTATGCAACATCAAAATAACCAGGTTCAAATCATTGTGCAACATCATGATGAGATCAGCAAAATTATGGGTGGGAAAATTGCAATTAAGAATCCAAATTCAATTAAAAACTCTTATATTATATATGATATGATATGATATGATGTTACGTTGATGCCAAGTACTAAGAGTTTATATTGGTAGTGTTACAGTTAATTATTCACATTTATATTGGTAGTGTTCCATTTATATTAGTAGTGTTACAGTTAATTATTCACATAATTAAAGTTTTATTGATTGTTAAAGGACACCTAAACAAATTTAATTTAATTATTAATTTGTACTACATCAATCATTCTAACTAATAATGTTAAATTTAACCATTAGTTCAATACTCAAATGGTGGAGCAATACTAATTTAATTCATGAATCAGGAGTCATGTGACTTCGATGACCATCCCCATCCCAAAATTAAAACAAAAAAAAAAACACCAATTTTAGGGCAAACTCCAATTTCAGCTTCAGTTGAACTTATGAAATTAGAATAACTTCATCATTTTTCGATTACTGTAGTCTGAATACCACAATGAACAAAAGGTTAATCAAGAATGAAGCAAAGCATCATTAAACATTCTTCAAAAGAAATAGAGCATCATTGTTTGAGATTGTATATTTTTTTTAATTTTTGTTTTTGGCCGGGAATTGTTTGATATTGTATTGCTTGGTAAATTTGGTGTTAGGAAATGGGGGACGAGATTCCATTGTTTGAAATTGTTATAGCAGCAGAAGAACGAAATTCAACCATCCCGCAGTTTTGAACAGTGATTTTGGCATACAGATTAGAATTTTTAAATGACCCCATTTGCATTGACAGAATGACCGTTTCCAATTTTTTGTTTCCCTACGAGTCACGCCAAACATTATTATAAAATAAATAAATAAATAGAAAGGAAATAATGCTATATCAGTTGTTAAATTTATTGTTAACTTTAACAATAAAATTAACAACTTGTTAAAATAATTTTTTTAACAACTATTTTAACACCATCAATGGAGGTTATTTTTTGAATTGTTAACTAACAATTTAATTTAACAATACCAATGTAAATGGTCTAACAATGTTACTTAGCATTACTCTTAAAAATTTAGGTTGTTTTCTCTTTGTATTTTAGTTTTCTATTTTTATTTAAAAATACATTTTAAGTTTTCTATTTTGTGGTTGCTGTTTTTAGAAAATAAAAAACGCATTCTTTTTGCCATTTTAGAAAATTATTTTTAAAAATAAAAAATAGAAACCTGTTTGGTTTGATTTTTTTTTTAAAAATGATAAAATATACAATAAAAATTGCATAAAAGTTTTAAACTTTTCAAATTATTCAATTTGATGATCATCTTCAATCCCCTCCCCTCTTCATCTGGTTGTCTATATGAACCACCAGGTGGTTTTCTGGTGGTTCAGCTGCCAGACCTAGTGATGCCAAATCTACCACCAAATCGGGTAGCTTTCTTTGTTGGTGAATTGAGTCTAGTGTTATTGCTTCTATCGGCTATTTTATGGTAGTGTGAGGTGGTGTTGCTGCTGGCAGACAATGGTGTTTAAGATTAAAATGAATATAAAAATAAAAGTTGGGATTTAAATGTAATTAATGTAAAGTATAAAAATCTCAAAACGCATTTTTTACGTTTTTAACACAGAGAACATGAAAAAAAATCGTTTTTAATTTTCTTTACAAATTTTGAAGTTGTTTTTTAAATTATATTTTTAAAAATATAAAAGAGAACACGTTTTCACTGTTTTAGAGAATTGAAAATAGAGAACAGTTTAAAAACAACAAAGAGAACACAACCTTAGGTATTATGGAGATTTATCTTTGTGAATGTGAAGTTACTCTAAAACATGTTCTTTTATATTTTTGTAAAATGAAAGAAGCTGAAGGGTGCAATGACTGGGATTATGGAGGTAGCTGCCAGCCAAACGAGTATGGCTATTAAAACAGATAGGGCTCCGAATTTAGAGTTAGACCTCCAATCACATGATACTAACTCACTTGACAGAGGTGAATTGACATAATGTGATTAGAGGTTTGGCTTAGTCCTATTTGTTTTCCTAGAAAATTGCCCAGCTGAACCCCACAGTGAAATAGCCTTGGTGTATTGTGCAGACTTTCTCGAAAAGTTGAGAGCTTATTTCAGAAATTTTCTAAGGAAATTGATCAGGCTCTAAAAATGGAGCTTGTTCAATTTCCTTAGAAAAACTGTTTATTTCAGTGGGTCTGGTAGAAAAAATAGTTTGGAGCGTTATATATTAAATTAAATGAAGGATTGAGATGATTAATTTATCAAAACCAGTTGTCATATGTATTGGTCCATGGATCCTTTCTTGTTAAATTTTAGCCTTTCATCATTAATGTGTTTTTTTCCCCTTATACCCCTAACACAACCAAAGTATTAGTTTTGATTTTTATATATTTCTAAAAAATAAAACGTGAAAAAATGTCGAGATCGAGTATTAAACAAAAATCATGGAAACCATAATCCATATGCATGTTGTTGGGATTGAATAAAAAACGACCTTGAAGGAATTATCAAAAAGGAAGAAGTTCATGAGATTAAGTTATCAAGTGACATTGGAGATCCGATGCAAGAATGGTGGAATGTCATTGATGATAAATATACTAGAGGAAGTAAAGTGGAGATAGGGAGGTCACCACAGGCGCGGATTGAGAAGACGCCTCGCTCCAAGGCTATCGTATCACTTCACACTCAGGTTGGTCACTTCGCTATCAAAAAGGAGAGGAAGTCGCTTCGCTAGAACAAGAGAATTACCTCGCTTCCAGAGTTGTTAGTGTGTAGTGACGTGGAGCATCCGTAGGAAGTCGCTAAAGCAGTTGACCAAGAGGAATCACTTTCCAAGGAGAGTCACTCTCTTCACAACCACCCGCTTTCAGCCTAAGAGGTCGCCTTGCTATCACTTGGGAGACGCTTCACTTCGCTGTCACTTGCGCACAATTAGGCTGAGGGGTTGTTAGCGAGATTAGTGCTAATGTTTGTAATAACTAATTTTCCCCCTTCTTTTTCTCTATAAATAGGGGACATTTGCAACAGAGAATCTAATCATTTTTTACAATAAACGCTTTTTCATTTTTATTCTCTAGAATCTGCAGCCTTATTGTTCGGATTGGTCATTTTCCCATCCAATCACAAATTGGAAGGGTTGTAGAAGAGCCAAAAAAACGCGTGTATACATCCACTCTTGAGAACAATCGTGACTTTTAAGGGAGAAGGAACGTTACAATCACATTTTCTATCTTCATTAATTAGAATATCTTTTATGTATACGGGTAAGAAGGAGTTAAAGAGTCATATCAAACGGGCGAGTTATGGTAGATATGGCTTGGGCAACCAGCGACAAGCGCGGCGGTGGAAAACTATAATGCTAACCAGGGAGCAGGAGTGGGCTTGTCTTCCTTCGAAGGGCCTCGTCTAACACTGCACGCTTATGGCTTTCAACGCGTGGACAAGAAATCAATTTGGGTGTGGGAGAGATACACTAGATATTTGAATTTGCACCTCACGTTTGAAGCAAGGAAGAAGACGGCGTTAGGGATTTTGAAAAAGTTGGAGGAGAAATCAATTGTAATTGGGGATAAGATGGTAATTTCAGATTTTACATGATTTTTGAATTATTTTTATTCCTATTATTTTGGTCAATGGTTATTCATCCAAAATTTTTTTGGAGGTTTCGTCATCTGGCCAATTCCCCCAAGAAAAAGGGGAAAAAGGAAAAAAGAGCTGTGAAACGTCTTGAAAACAATCTAGTACGTACCACGTTCTACAAAAATTTTACAGACTATTGCATTTTAGGTACTCTACTTCTTCAGCAAACAGAATTAATTGAAATATATATATATATATATATTTGTTTTCATATCTATCAAGAGCAAAACTATTGTTTATTTTCTTATTTAAAATAATCTAAATAATCAAAAGTATATATGTCACTAAAGTGTGAAAATAATATAATGCCCTCGTCAATTAACCCAACTACCTATTAACTGTTTTACTTTTCTTGCTTTTGAACTTGCACTAAAACTTTTTTTTTTTTTTGGAAGGAAGCACTGGAACTTATTGAGCTCATAATAGACTCTGGATTATTATTGTAACTCTCACATATAGAAAAGTAATCAAGCATTGAGACGGAAGATTTTGACAGAAATTACCCAAAAGTAAGATTTGGAAACAAGTCGGATGGCTTCGACCACCCGTGGCTTGACCCGCAAAAGATTGAGGCTCACTACCCCGAATCAGTCCGGGCCTTCTGGCTTGCCTGGCCTGGCCACACGGACTGGCCCATAGACGGCTTGCAATATGGGCCCTTGCAAAAATTCATCACTAGACTATTTTCTTCTCCAGTTTTTTATAACTTTTTAAAGTTTCAAACCCTTAAAGAAATCACATACTATATATAAGAAAAAAGGAATATATATATATATATATCAAGAATTTTATATTGCCTTATGCATGTGTATAACACATGACATATATCTAAATTACAAGTGTGG
>CAVNYN010286627.1:54478-80002 GCA_963692815.1 Nyctanthes arbor-tristis | reverse complement strand
CCCCACCCAACCGCCCCCCCCCCTGCCGCTGGCCGATGGAGATAAAATGCCTGCCCATTCTCTCACATTTTCCGAATTCCGGTTCCCGATAATTTTACCAGACATCTTCCCTCGTCTGCTACCCCTTCACCTTCGAACCCTGAAGAAAAGAGGGGGAAAAAGGATATTCATTCTTGCTAACTCTATCTGCAGTATTACTGCATATAGGTATTTTTGTCTGTTTCTTTTGAAAAGAAAGTTTATTTTTTTTTTCTTTTGATATGGAATCTTTAGTTGAGGCAACATCAGGTGCAGTGGGAGCACTGGTAAGCACCACCATTTTGTATCCTCTTGATACTTGCAAGACCAAGTATCAAGCTGAAAATCGTGCCCACGATCACCAAAAATACAGGTATTCCTTTTTACCTAGTTTTTAATAGATATTCTTCTTTCATCTTGGTGGTCCTGTTCCACTTGTAATTTTGTCATGAATTTTGCTTTCTGCTTGTATTTCTTAAAAATGTGTGTGAATTTGATGGGTTTTGTTAACTTTGTGATTTGGTGGGCTTTGTCAATTTTGAATTAAATTTATGTGGGTGTTTCTTTTATGGCTTTTTTTAGGCATATGAAGAGCTGAATAACGAATGGGCATACTTTGTTGCTGTGTGTTAATGAAATAATGACAAGATAAAAAATTATAATATCTTCAGTAGCAAAATTTGTGTTGTCTGGTTGGAAATACTCATTTTTTGGGTTTTTCTATATGTAATTTGAAGTTTGGCCTCTTCCTATCCCCAAGAACAGCAGTAGGAAAACCAGAATGACGCAGGTGGAGAGAACTTGGAACTTTCTTCATATATTTCAGTAGGCGAACTTGTAGTACCCTGCCCTGCGATACGCTGGAAGATATACGAACTTACAAACTTCATTTTTTTTTCATAATAACTTTTTTTATCTCCTTCTTCTCAATGTGGATTTGATGCTTTCTGGGAGGAGGATATCTCATGTGTTTTGTGGGTGGAATCTAGACTGTCATTTTCTGGGTTGCTAGTGTGATGTTTAGCCTTTCACCATTGTTCCCTCTCCAGTATCTTTTTGTAAAATTATGATTAAGATTGAACGTAGAAAGAAAAATAGTAAAAACACGAGCTATCTAGAACTCCTCAATTTAGATTCTTTCAGATGTTCACTGGAATTATCTCAAATTTGAGTATCTTCACCGCCATAGTAGCTGGGAATGGTTTAGAGAAATAGCAGTTTAGATATGAATCACATGACGATGATAAGATCAATTTTTATGAAACTAAGCTGAGTGATTTCTCTGCTATGCACGCAGGAAAATTTCAGATGTCCTGTGGGAAGCAATTTCTAGCGGTCAATTACTTTCATTATACCAGGGCCTTGGGACAAAAAACTTGCAATCTTTCATTTCACAGTTTATCTACTTCTATGGATACAGCTTCTTCAAGAGGCTGTACTTGAAGAGAAGTGGTTCTAAATCTATAGGAACAAAAGCTAACTTGATCATTGCAGCTGCTGCTGGTGCTGTCACAGTTGGACTGACACAGGCAAGTTGCTGTTTTCATTTATCTGATTTTAACAATGGAAGTGCAAAGTATTCCTAAAAAGATGTTAGGGTTGACAAAATTTTCCATAATCGATATCATATCAGGTCCATATAATTTTGAGTTAAGGTTCAGTTTATGTGCTTAATCAGAAAGTAATTTGCACTTTCTTGATAATTGGAAACATCAAAATAGAAGAGATAACACAATTATGAAGTAAAATGGCTAGTGGAAACATTTTATTGTCTGATAACAAACAAAAGGAGATTTTTATTCATCAATATCTTGATTCACGGGTTTCTGGAAGTGGTGCTTTTTCCAAGTCCTTAAGTGACTCTTGTAGCTTTTGTTCTGTTCTGATTCTGGTCCTGATTTTGGTTCTATGAATTCAGCCTCTGGATACAGCATCTTCGAAAATGCAAACAAGTGATTTTGGGAAATCAAAAGGGCTTTGGAAAACCCTCTCAGAGAGCACTTGGAGCGAGTCATTTGATGGTCTAGGCATTTCTCTTCTTCTTACAGCAAATCCTTCCATTCAGGTCCATGATTAGCTTAGTCTATGAAATATTTGTTGAAAATGGATTGATTTGATTAAAGGAAAGTTCTGATCTAGATTATATGATATGCAGTACACAGTGTTTGATCAGTTAAAGCAGAGATTGTTGAAGGCGAAGATGAGCAAAAATAGAGACTCAGCATCGTCTAGAGCAGCTCTTTCTGCGTTTTCCGCATTTGTGTTGGGTGCAGTCTCAAAATGCATTGCTACCTGTGTAACTTATCCAGCAATAAGGTAAATAGCTACATATTATTTGTTTCATCGAATATAATGGATCCTATATTCATGCAGTAATATATCATAATAAAACTCATTTTACGGCCCCTTTTATTCTTTACCTATCCCTTAGCTGCCGATTGACCTAACATTGCTTCTCCTATATTAGGATGCTGGTTTTTTTATGTGTGCTCACGTTGAGAAAGAACCATGATAAAATAGAGTGTTTCCTTTGTTTTGTAAATTAAGATTGTTTTGTAAATTAAGACTTCATTTTGGATAGGTGTAAGGTGATGATTCAGTCAGCTGAGTTGGATGAAGACAAGGAAGATAAAGCTCCACCAAACTCAAACTCCCGAAAAACGATTACAGGGTCACTCCAATGCATTTGGAAGAAAGAAGGCATACTTGGCTTCTTCAAAGGGTTACAAGCCCAAATCCTAAAGACTGTCCTAAGCTCAGCATTGCTTTTGATGATAAAGGAGAAGATCGCAAAAAGTACATGGGTCCTAATGATTGCAATAAGGAGGCTTATGTTAATAACCAGGGCAAGGTTGAAGCACTCTTAAAAGTGATGATGATGTGGAAATCTCAGCATGAATCCCATGTAAGTACAGGGAGCTTTTAGGGTTTATCAAATATAGTATCTTCTGAAATACACAATAAAATATGAAGGGATAAGAACCCAATAAATGACCCGTGGATGGAAATTCAGTTATATTTTACTTAAAGAACATCATTCTAAAAGTCTTGCTCTCAGGGTATTATGCATCCGCTATTGCTGTAATTTCTTTCTACTTGCTGCTGATTTTCCAACTGAATCTCTTCAATCCCAACTATAGTATATAACTCACTGCCATGAATTAAATATCCTCCAAACACACTTCGTTCATTACACTAGTTACACTGCCTTTATCACACATGACACAACTTGATACAATACCAGCACAAATATCTGCAATCTCACACTCTCCTGTTACAGGCTTGCTAACCAAGTGGCTGGACTGAGTTTGATTAGAGTCACCCATTTACTATCATCCCACCTGCAAAAAAAAAAAAAAAAAAGTGTTTCCACTGTATATACAATTAAAAGAATAAAAAGAGAAAAAAGACTAGCTATTGCAATGTGAATGTCTAGTCCGGTTATTGCTCAACGGCACAAGTTAATGAAAAATAACTCACCATTAGGGTGGAGAACTTGGCGAACGAAATAGGTGGAATCCTGGGAGGCCAGATAACATAAGATGGTGCAGTCTCATGAGGATGTGCTGCCCTGTTCATTGGTGTCTCAGAACCTAGGCCAGCAACCTTGTCCTCAGGCTGAATCACGAGTTGAACCGGGGTCCAAACTAGTCTTGGGGCTACCCCATTTACACGAATTCCTATGTGTATTAGCTGAAGAGCCAGTCCTTTAGTGAAAGCCACTATGGCTCCCTTGGTTGACTGGTACTCTGGAGATGATGGTGAACCCAGATAGGCTTGAACTGATGTAGTGTTGATCATAGAGCTACCTTCTTTCATGTGCTCTAGAGCATGCCTGCATTCATCATTTCATTGCCATTAAGAGAACAGAACAGGGAAAAAATTTACATGAAAATTAAACCCTGAAATCGTTTGTTTGAAGTCTCTTAACAGTTCAGTCAATGTATTTTTATTTATGGTATTCAGAGGCTTTCCTGGTCATGAAGAAGTAGGAAATGATGTTTCTCCTGAACATCCTCACAGGCTTATCTTCTGTAATATCTTCAATGGCACCTAACCGTGATTCAGCAGCGTTGTTCACCAAAATATCAATTCTTCCATAGCTTTTCACAGTTTCATCTACAACCCTCTTACAGTTTTCATCATAACCAAGATCTGCAGCTGTAGCAATGGGGTCTTTTGAGCCTTCTGTGTTCAGCTCTTTAATCTTCTGTAAAGTATAACCGGCATCTTTTTCCTCATCATCCTTCGGGAAATTTTGACATAGTAATTTGGATGATTTGTATAATTTTACATTCAACAAGTGTAATTTGAGTCTTCAGTTTTCAAATCTGAGTCTAACGTAAATTTATGATTAAAATCTTTGACTGTTTTTCACCCAGATAAATAAAAAGCTCAACCTTGGGCTACATATATCAGATGCATCAGCTAAAAGAAGGATACTTGAAAAGCATAAAGAAAAAACATGTTTCTCAGGACAATATTCTTAATAAGATCTTGTTCTTATAATCAACCAATTCAATTACAGGAGAGGCACTACCTTTGGTGAAACCTCTCTAAAACATAACATAATCTGTATACAAATTCAGACCCCTTACGAAAAGAATATACAATTCTTGATCATAAATTCATAATCAAAATCCTCTTGTGTAAAATGAATCGGACGATGGATTTTTATTACTGTAACTTTGCAACATGGGGTAGCCCTCTTGAATTGTTAGAATCCTTTTGAAATTTTATCGTGGAATTACCAGTGAATCTCCCTTGCCTGTTCTTCCTCATAGAGTGTGATGATGAACGAGGTATAAAAACACCAGTTCCTTTGCTTTCTCTCCTGCTTGTCTGATCGTATGATGCCTGTGTTACTGGTCTGATCGCTTGAGTTATTGCCTGATCATTCAAAATCAACCAAAAGATGAGTCAAAACATATATTTATCATTGGTAGTTAATTCTCAATCCCTACTAAGGCGTACTGGCTAGGACTATCCAGTGCAATCAAAGTATCGTCCGCTGTTATCTAGTTAGCCTTACCAGATAGGCCAAAAGGAAAACAAGAAGGGGATGTTGGGACTAATTGCCTCGATACCATTGATATTGGATCTTGATTTGACTCATAAACAAAAGTGGACAGAACTAACGGTATGATCATAATCAAGACCTTCTTAGTTGTTCTTAACTCTGTTAGTATTGTTTAGTGCTATCAAGTAGGCATATCAAAAGGCAAAAAAGAAAAGAGGAATCAACTAGTAGGGTAAGAATGATCGCTCTTTTGAGGTTGCTCTAGTTAGTCTAGTTTAAACAACCATGGCAAGTCAGACTCAACAATACTAGATACTTTAAAAAAGACAACTGTAAGTTAAATTATGTTAGGTGTCCAATCTCATCTAGTACTGTATATCAAATAGAAAATTAAGGTACTAAAATGGTTGGTAATCTAAGATCACCTGTAAATTAACAGATGAACAATGAGCAAGTGGTTCATCATCTTCATCCATGAGGAGGAGTGAGATTTTGTGGCTTAAATCTGCAAAGAAGACGTCATCTTCTACTTCAAGAACTGCTGCCATGTGCTTGATTAAGGTCCTCAGAGAACGGCTTTTTTCTCCTCCAAATTGAGTTGGATACCAAAGTGCTTTAAATAGACAAAAAAGGCAAACAATAATGGGGTATATGGGCAGAGGGCATATGGGTTGGTGGGGTCATGAAATTTAAGCCGGTTTAGGCCAATCTATCAAATGTCCATGCACAAACCCCATAAGGTATCATCAAGTGTGTTAAAATCATGAGGTGAGATTATCCAGATATCTGATCCAAGATACACTTCATCTTCAAGCATATACTTTCTTGGCTGTAACTGCAAGAGCATTTTCTTGCCATCCACTAGTTATGGACGGATCACGTGACTTCCCCTCATGCTTCTTAACATGTTGAGGCAAACATATATATATATATATATATATATATATATATATATGTTTACCTCACCAGCGGCGACTCCGGCTAGGCACAAAGCCGGACGCAGGAGAGATGCACCGTTTTATGGCCAGCCTTCATCTCGGTTTAAGAAACTCATTACTACTTCTTTCCTTGTAGAAAAAAGCTAAGAAAACCTAAGGAAAGAAAAAAAAATTTTATCCGACTTTGATTGCTCAAATGATAAGTAGAGAATAGAAATATCATGTTTATTTAAGGATTAAATTACATTACATATAGCAACAACAAATGACATGTGATGAAATGAATATCCTACATTAACTTAAAAAATCTTACCAATTGTATATTGTGTGAATGAATAATTTTTTCTACATTGAGACCGATAGCAATTTTTGGTATCTTGTCATGGTCACTTATGAACAACCACTATAAATGCCATTAACAAGACCCAGTGCATCAATTATATATTGAGTGGTTCCAACTTTATATTTTCAAGAATGCTTCAATGTGACACGATAAGCTTATGAGTTATGGGTTTTAATATGTTGTGTTGTTCCAGTGATGATTATTATTATGGACCACCACCACCACCACCCTTTAGCCAAGTCCGGTTGAAAAGAACCCAGAACTGTCCGGGAAAAGCATCTAACATAAAGTCAGATCTCTTGTAAATGCAAGAGCTCGATTCGCCGCTCGTCGGTTTGGATACAAGTGCTCCTATCCTCTTTAATGCATTAGTATTGAAGAAACCTAAAACGATTCATCATTCATGTATCAAAGTGTCGAATAAAAAGTAAACAAACTCAATATGTATAAATCATTTTACGAAGTACATTGTGTGAATACTCACATCATCCATTTAAATTAGTATTAGTAAATAATTAATAAAAGAACTGATTAACAGAAGGCTCAATTGACTGGAAAGCTCAATAAGTTGTATTCTCATCATAATGTACAATGACTTTGGGACTATTCATGGTGTACGATGTGTCAACTAGGGCTGAACAAATAAATCAGCAAACCAAAAAACTAAACCAATCCGTGAAAATGATTTAGATTGGTTTGGTTTAGGATTCAATGTTTAAAAACCGCTTAATCGAACCGAATCATTTTTTGTGTTTCAATTAAAAAATTATTAATGTGTAAGTAACATGAGAAAAAAGTATCAAAGGACTTAATTCATTTATGATTGTCAAATTCGTTGACTGAGTTTGGTACTCTAAAAGAAATTCCTTGTGTTAATTTGGTTCATTTTAGAAATTTAATAAGTTAATTTTTTATTAATTTAATTAATACCCTTAAGAAAATTTTTTGGAGAAATTATATAGTAGGTAATTGATCATATTTTTCTAAATTTTTGACATTTAAATGCTTGAACAAAATAGCACTTCCATACACATATTCTAGCAATATATCTCATTTGAAACTTATATATATTATTTGGGCTTTTTTCTCTGTTACTAACTTTTGATGAGTTTGATATTAGTATTAGTACTCAAAAAGTATATTAGTATAATAGAATATTTATATTTAAAAAACTATTATGTTTTGAGTCATTCCTATTATGTCGATAAACAACACGTGGTTTAAAACCAAACCGAACTGAAAAAGTAGATTTGGTTTGAGAAAATAAATGTTTGATTTGGTTTATAATTATTAATTTCTCCAAATCGAATCCGATGGTTTAGTTTAAAAATAAATAAAAAACCGTCAAAACCGAATTGTGTTCACCCTAATGTCAAGTGCAATGATTACATTCCTTAGAAACACGGTTATGTGTGTTTCTTTGCTTTTTTAAACTTGTCGTTTATATGCAATTAGTGTGGGACATCTCTGACAATAATGTGACAGTTTGTCACCCATATACTCTTAACTCGTATGAGTTCATCACCTTGACAAGAGGGTGGCTTTGCCCAGGGAAGGAGCTAGAGATACATTTTAAGGGGGACTGTTACTCTTAAGAAGATTACCAAAATTCGATAAACATTTAAATAATTAAGAAAAAATAATTGTGGTGTGCTCAAATCTTTAAATATTTTTAAATCCCACATATTTTTCCAAAACTCCCTAATGAAATGTAAAATGTGGAGTGATGGTATTTCTTTCCACGCTAGACTTTTTGATGGGCAAACCAAATTACTATAAATCAATTAAAAATTATATAAAATCATATATATGTCACCATATGGTGCCTTAATGACATGTGGCGTGCACACGTGCCTGTAGTTTTTCATGTGACATATCTTGATATACGACACATAATTATATGACACCATATGGTACCATAACATATGGCGTTAAATGGAAACTCATAAATCAATAGTTAAATGACTAATTGAGTTAAAAAAAAAAATTAGACAATTCATTCCAAAAGAAGAATTTTTTTTGCTACACTAGTGTAGCCCTACCAAAGATCCGTCCTTAGCTTTGCTCCATATCTCATATGATTAGCTCGTAATGACCAAACATATTATCAGTTTACTAGTGTGGATTTGGTCATTAGCCATTGTAGTCAACTCAGTAAATGGGCAAAATAATGGGTAGTAATAGAACATGCTGAGTTTTGATCATCGACTGTAAAACGTTGAATATTGACTCCTTATGTGACAACTGTATATATTTAAAAAAAAAAAAAAAGAAAGAAAGAAAAATGGAAAATAAACAAGTCCGACCAAAGCGTTCCATGGACTATGGTTTGCCATTTTCTATATAAGCTTTTGATCTTAACCAACGACTTCTAAAAAAGAGGTGACGCAAAAGCGCTTTATTACTTTCTTTTTTTCATTACAACGGGGGGGGGGGGCTATCCCTTCGACTATCTCCTTGATCCCCGCTTTATTACTTTCTTGCCTAAGGCAAAATAAATAAATAAGTAATCTTTGCATCATTTCCGCACTTGTAACGATTTCCCGTTGTATATCGTGATTGATTCTAACCCGAAATTTCTTGGGCGGTTTTAAGAGATCTTTATGGTGTGCTATTCTGCTGCTGTAATAAGGAGGCAGCAATTCTTGATAAGGTGTCTAGGGGGAGGCTATAATTCTGGAAACAGTAATTTTCAGTACAGTTCTCTGAGGATGCAATCTCTTATGGGTGGTGGTGGACTCACTTCGGAGGCCGATGTTATTAGTATTTTGAGATCAATCACTCCTTCTCTGGACCCTTCTAGACATAAAGGCCAAGCTGGTGATGCTTAGCTAAACACATCTCCTTCGATTATGCTTATTCTTGATTCTTCTTTGAATTTGTTAGTATGCTATTAGCTTCAGCCAATGTTTAATGTTCTTCCTTTAACTTGAAATCGTTGAAAGTGTGATTTTTGCACGCACCCGTAAACAGAGAAAAAGAAGGGTTTTGGGGGGGGGGGGACCATTGAAAATGCAGGGGGAAAACTATTTCATTTTAGAAGATAATCAACTAGGTAAAATGCTAATCTTTTGTGTAACAATAGATGCATTCATATTCTAAGGTTTCGGTCAATGTAGTTTTAATAAGTAATATCAATTTGACGGAACCACTTTACAAAATTGGTTAATGCAGGGACATATGCTATCTTTTCTCATAATTGTTTGATATATGCTGGGTTTGGTTTTCGTGAAATTCACATTAACGGGCAGAAAAGAGGCTTTGAAATTTGGTGGAATCAATTACATGTCACTTCACTCAGCACGTGATTCGATTTGGTCAGCTTTTATCTCATTTATTTTGCTGCATCTTTGGTCCACAACCAGGGAAGATAGCTGTTGTAGGTGGTTGTCGTGAATATACCGGAGCTCCATACTTTTCTGCTATTTCAGCTCTAAAAATTGTCAGTTATCCTCACCTTAGCCTCAATTGCCTTCATAATTTTCTTACCACCCTTCTTTCTAACTCTCCGATGAAATAATCATCTGTTATTGCAAGAAGTTCTCCTTTTTCATCGAAGACTTATATTTCAGAGTTTTAAGTTGATATATATCTATTTTATCAGGGAGCTGATCTATCACATGTATTCTGTACAAAAGATGCTGCTCCAGTTATCAAAAGTTACAGTCCAGAGTTGATTGTGCATCCAATACTGGAAGAATCTTATAGTGTTGGGTTAATATCTTAATTTTCTCATTGTTCGATAATTTTTTACTAAATTTCTCTTTTGAGGAATTAAAATATTGGTTTTTCTTTGTAGTTCTTAAAATTCTGAAATGATGTCTCTAGGGATGAGTATAAAGGATCATTATCGGCCAAGGTAATTGCAGAGATTGATAAGTGGATGGAGAGATTTGATTGTTTAGTTGTTGGTCCAGGTCTGGGGAGAGACCCGTTACTCCTGGTGCGTCACTGTATAAAGCAGAATATCTTGTGCATCAATTTTGTAGAGACTTCTTTGGTTGTATACAGTGTTGTTATCCTCAACTTTAATCACCTGTATATTTACGTTTTTCACGAGCCTCCAAATATGGTTGCATTGGAGATTGCTGAATTTCATTGCTAGGTTTTGTAATCACAGTAACAAAGAAGTGCCAAGTCTGAAAGGAGTCACTAGATTGTAGTCTGACCTATCAACAAGTTAGGACCTGTTCTTTGCACATGATTATCATACTGTTTTTAGTCATACTGGATAAGTTGCATGTCTGTAAGTCAACATTGTTATCCATAAACGATCCTAGGAGCAAAAAGCTACTTAAAGTAAGACTAACTCTACAGCCTTCCAAGTACAGTTTCCGAGTGTCTAAATTTCTACATTGATGATGCTAAATATTGGTAGCAGTTATAAGGTTTGGCAAATAGTAAGTGCAAATAGACTTTCATGTGTTTAACAGTTATCGTGACAATTAAACTATTTATTTGCTTCTTTAGTATGTTGACAGATCTTTTACTGTGCCATAACTCATGCCATTTATTTCTTGCTACTTAGCATTCTTGAGTTGTCTTGATTTTGAAATATCATATAATTTTTCAATTTAACGGTCCACTGTATGATTATCAATTTTAGTTTTGTTTGTACTTTGTGTAACTTCTCCCCCTATTGAGCCACTTTTGCTGCATGCATGTTCCTTCTCAATTCAAATATTCCTCACTGATAAACAAAGATTTTTGCTAAACATGCATTACATCGTCAGGACTGTGTTAGTGAGATCATGAAGCATGCCAGGCAATCCAATGTCCCGATTGTTGTTGATGGGGTGCGTGATAGAGACAATAACTTTAGTTTCCTTTGAAGGGCCAATATTGATCTTGTCTTCGAAAGTAATATAGCTTTCTCGTGTAATCTGTGGGTTCCCAGGATGGGCTTTTTCTTGTTACAAATCGCCTTGACTTGGTCAGAGATTATGAGTTGGCTGTTCTGACTCCTAATGTGAACGAGTATAAGCGCCTAATTCAGAAAGTTCTAAATTGTGAAGTAAATGATCAAGATGGAACTCAGCAGTTACTTTCTCTTGCAAAAGGGTAAATGTGTTTTTTTAATTCTTGTTTCATCTTCAAAAGGTAATTCGGTTGGAACTTTCTGTTAGCAAGACATCGTGTTGCTATCTCATTATCATCAATGAGTCAATTACTTTTCATTAACCAAATGGTAATATTTCTTCATCAGGTTAGGCGGTGTGACCATTTTAAGGAAAGGAGAATCTGATTATATCAGCAATGGTGAAGAAGGTACCTTTTGTTTAGTGTTTGCACCCTGTAAGATGTATATAATTTGAGTGTGGCCGAAGCAATGTGTTGTTGAAAACTTGAATGAATACTACTCAATAAGGATGTATTCGTAAAGTATCAATAGACTGGTCCCCAAGTTTTCAGGAGTCGGCCAAGAGAGAATCAGTATACTGGAAAAGACTGTTATTGGAGTTTTTCATAAAGAAAATTAGTCCAAGAATGAATGACCACATGGCCAATGTTTACCCCAAACTCACTCAGTTATCTGTCTAATGAAGTTCATAAGAATTGTAATTCAATTCATGTATGTTATTACTAACTAATTTATCCTAAAAACGGACCATGTGGACAATCAACAATGTTCCAAGGTTTTGGTCATCATGCTAAGAAGTAAACTCTAAGAAGATTCAGTGAATTGGCAGTGTCTGATCTGATGAATGCAAGATAAGTTATGAGTAGTGGCCATAAAAAGACCAATTGTTCGGCAGATATATACTAAATTATAAGCAATATAGATATCACATGACCCTGCAGTAGGACATGGAAGTAGGATCAGGGAAAGAAAACTGCATGAAATGTGCTAGTGACACAGGAAATATTTATTAGCCTATTGGCCAAAGAGTGCTAATCTAGCGCTAGCCACTGGTTCCTTATGGCTCAAGTAGCTGATGTGGATGCGAGCCCGCCAACTAACCCCCCACCGATTGGGGAGGGGGGTGATTATTTTTTTTTTTCTATTGGATGTTTTTAAAAGTGGGGCCATCCACTGGTGCCATAAGGAACCAGCGGATGGTGCTAGAATATTTTCAATTGGCCAAATATAGAACTGATGAATGGAAGATCGCCAGTACCTGCCTATAAACCAGTTGCAGTTGGTGGTAGGTGGTTTCTACATTAGAACTAAGTAAAGAAATTGAGACAGTAAAAACGACTGCAGAGCTCTTAAATTTCTGTAGGCTTATTTTGGAATTTTGAGAATGCTATGCATTAAGGGGTGGGTAGATGGTTGTCGTGTATATTCTGTTTTTATTTACTGCAGGCTTGTAAAGTGATATTTCTGTGGACTTAAAATTTGTATGACAGGGGTGTATAAAATACAAAAAAACGTTTATGTATCTCAATTCTGAGTGCTGAAATATTCTGTAATATGTCTAGTTGTTAGCCTTCTTTTTGTGTTTGTTACGCTATTTCTATTATAATGTTCATTCTTTCGAAGGATTCTAATTCCTTATCTGTTTTATACAGTTAGTGCAGTGAACATTTTTGGATCTCCTCGGCGCTGTGGTGGCCAAGGTGATATACTCTCTGGAAGGTAAGCAGTTCTCAGCTTCATTTTGGCCAAGGGTTAATTATTTTCTTTGCTCTGATTTTCCTTTTCCATTTTCCTTTTCTGATATTGGGTTTTCCTTTCATCTTTTTGCTTTCTGGAATTGGTGAATATTGTAGGTTCTAGATTCCATTGATGATTTTACGTTTGTTGATCATCCTCAGATGTTCACTGTACCTATCCAATTTTTAGGTCACTTTTAAGTATTTTTCTTTGGAATGGAACTGGTAAATTATTTTCCGGGATGTATTCGACATTAGGAAACTTTCTGTTGTGTGTTCGTCAGACCAGCTATGTGCATTATTCACATAGAGGATGAAAGAACCTACAAAAATTTTTACCTTTTCACCGTTGTAGAAATTATACATGATCTCTCTGTAGCATTCCATTCGATCTGATTAAATAGAAGAGAACTCTAGTCCCCCTAAGCGACCTTACACTCTAAACTGGCGCAAGAGTGATTTCGTGAAGTATTATTTCCAAGGTGCAGGCTGTTTTACTAAATTTTATACCTCAAGGCTAGATGTACCAAAATGATTGCATCCAGTGTCTGTCTAGGATAAATTATATTCTCAAAGCAGTAGGGTACATCAAGTTCTAAAAATTATTGCCTTTGGTTTTATTGTCAGTGTTGCTGTGTTCCTTTCTTGGGCTCGTCAGTGCTCTGCCAAAGAGGGGTGGAGTAGGAGTCCTACGATTTTGGGATGCATTGCTGGATCGGCTATGCTGAGAAAAGCTGCTTTGCTTGCGTTTGAGAACAAAAGAAGATCCACCCTTACCACTGACATAATTGAATGCTTGGGAAGAAGGTGATATATTTTACCTGAAGTTACTGTAGTACTTAACCTAGTGTGGATATTTGCTATAATAAGTTCATTGTTTCCTCATGCAGTTTGGAGGAACTATGTCCAGTCAGTTATTGATGAACTCTCTGTCCTTGTGTAAAAGAAAATGTAATTTTCATGTGTTGATGTACCAATGAAGAGCAAGCAATATTTACGTAAGTTGTAGTGTTAAGTAAAATTAATTTTGATCATCATGAGTTGCGATTGAACACCTGCAACTGGAAATTGAAACAATCCTGGCCGAGTGCCCGACACCTCCACACTTGAGGCAACCTGCTGGGCGTCGTTTGAGTTATTTTCTGATGTGCTTCCCCCTTATACAAGAGTTGCATCCAGAATAACTTTTGAAGTGCCATTCTGTACCCACTGGCCAGAACCAAACCGACCAACCTGGTTGGTTTTGAAACTGGCGAACTGAAGCTGGCTGTCGGTTTAACCAACCTTTGGTCGGCTTTGGTTTTGAAACTGGCGAACTGAAGCTGGCTGTCGGTTTAACCAACCTTTGGTCGGCTTTGGCCAAAAACAAACCAGTTCGCATGAACCAGTCCGGTTCTCCTTTTTTTTTTTTTTTTTTTTGCTTCAGTTCACTTGTGTCGTGCCCACGCCTGTTTGTACGTACAAAATATACAAAAATTTGTATGCGCACCCTCGAATTTACAGACCCAGAAAATTTTGCATTTGCAGCCAAAAAGTCCGTGCCCACCCTCTCAAACCACTTAAACGCTTTCTACATGCCCCTAGGGCACGGTGGGGTCACCAATGCTGAACCAAGAATGGAACCTATAGGGAAGGAAATTCTCACAACTGGTAGATGGCCTTATGCATGAACATAGACCAAAATGACAAGAGACCCAGAAAGATGCAGAATAAGTACAATCAGTGATTTAGATCTAAGTTCCACACTTATTCAAAGGTTATAATATGGTAACTTAAAAAGTTTTAACATAACAAAGTCATTAGTTATATTGTACAAAAGTAGTATAATAACATAATGTCAAGGGAAGTTTATCCATATGCTCGTGTGTCTCAAGGTTCTTCACATGGTCTACTACCACTTCACGGCACCGTAGCATTTTTGAAACTGAGGCAGCTCTCTCCAGCAATAGCTTTTCTGGAATGCCATTTCATCAACGAACATCAGTCCGAATCAGTAAAAAGAACTATCATCTTAAGCTAGAAAAACAACCTGATCTCTTAGATTCCTGCTAATCTCATGGAGAACACAACCACATTTAGTTATCAAATCCATTCACGTGTCATCTCTAATCAATAATTCAATATTGCTGCAATATTGTCCAGATTTTTAAAAAACTAAAATATTTTTAATCCATTCAGGGAGCTAGTCCTACATCAAACGAAATGACAGATCTAAAAGAAACAGTGACGGTAACAGAATGATGGAAGATGAGTATAGTTTTCCTATTATTATTTGGTCATTTTCATCTTGAAACAATTTCATGAGTGCTAAAGCAGTGGATCAGTGAGCCTAGTGAACATCCTAGTAAAAGCAGATTGAAAAATCAGAAACACTTTCAGACCCAATAAATAACATGAAAGATCATGTAGAAGCTACTAAAATCTAATATCAGAAATATTAAATGTTAAACTAAAGAACTAGCATGACATTGGATTGTAAGTAGCAAGCTGGAAGTCAGGAAAAGAATGCCTAGAAGCATGAACTTATGTTGTAATAAGACAGATAACTTGTATGCAAATCCATGTTTGCGCACCTGCTTATGAGTTAAGACTCTGGTGGAGGTGGTGGTGGCTGTGGCCACATTTGCTGACCCATATAAGGATGAGGCTGCTGACCATAGAGGGCTGGATCTACAGGTTTCCCCACAAACATCCCTGGAGCTGCAAGTTGGGGAGCAGGCTGAGGTGGCATATAATAGTAAGGAAGACCTTCAGCAGGACCACCAACAGAAAGACTTTCTCTGGGGATTGAGGCAAGCACCTCATCTTTCAAATCCTCTCTTGGCACAATGTCAACCAAGAAGTCAAATATGTCCGTCCTCGTAATGGCAGCTGCAATGTCATTTTTCTGGAGTGTTCTCCTTTTGTTCTCCTCTGTATGGTTCCATGCACGCAATGTCAACTCAAGTATGAACATTTCACAAGCACGGGCAAAGATAACTGGTGCTTCAGCTGATATCATTCTAACATCTTCATCTGCTTTCATTATCTTCTTGATCCTAGCCAATGGCAGGCTATGGTTCTTAAAGTCTGTTACCTGATCAATTTCTTCATATTGGCTTGCCCAAAAAGCCTGGAGTTGTTGTTGCAATTGCTGTTGCTGCTGCTGATGGATGTGCTGATAAGCAAGTTGGTGTTGGGTCATCTGAGATGGAGGGGTCAAGTGTCCAGCTGTTTGGGAAGATTGATTTGAACCAGCTGATGCAGGCGCAGAGGGCCCTGTCATTTGACTAGCTTGATAAGATGTCACACTCTGTGGATTCTGGGACTGCCCGTTTACTTGCTGATCCATTTGAAGTCAACTAGATTATAATGCAGACTTCAGACTTTCTGAATAACAGTTGCCCCGTGATAACAAACATCAGAAGTACAACGTTAACTTTATATTTTATGAATTGGTATTTGAAATATAAATAAAAGCATCTAATTATGGAACAACTGAATTAGGACAAGTATTTGAGAACTTTCAAATTTAGATTACATATACGGAACTAAACAAGCCCACAAATTATATACTGAATTATAGTTCATGAAGGGACAAACTCTAAATCCACTCATCCTCCCAATAATAAAAGCAGATCTACCAACAAATAGACAATTTTTCTTCCAGTTGAGATGCAGCAAGGTCTCTAGATTTAAAACACAAATAAAGGAAGGTTCGCAAAAATTCCATATTCCAGGTGACCATAAGTCGCAACTAATAGAATACAGAGAACCCTTATGGAATCAAGGTCAAAATATCTGTATCTTTCTTGTAATGTCTAGATCTGGAATCAAGTTAAGCTTTAACGAATCCTTTAAAAGTCACATGAATGGGATCCTTAAAGACCTTAGCAACAATGAAATGGTCAAATAGCATAATTGTTACCAAGTTCACCCATCACCAAAATAGAGAAGTGACATATATAACATAATCCAAGACATATATAACATAATCCAAGAAGGCCTAGAATTTGACAATTTCTGAGATACTATGATGCTGCTAACACCGCTAGGAAAACAAATAAAAACAACACGACATATTAATTAATTGCCTTGGTTACAGAATGTAATAAGAAAATCAAGCTTGGCTTTAGCATTAATGAGATATTCTTTCAATTCCAGTACAGAGAGGAAACATCAAACATAATTGTAGAATCTCATTAATGCATCATGTACCAATTGTAAATCAGCATATAATGCAACAGAAGCTTAGAAAGTACGATAATAACCATAACATTCTAAAAAATTGGCATCTCAATAAAGTTGAACTTGGTAT
The DNA here is from genome assembly GCA_963692815.1 of Nyctanthes arbor-tristis. Lineage (NCBI taxonomy): Eukaryota > Viridiplantae > Streptophyta > Magnoliopsida > Lamiales > Oleaceae > Nyctanthes > Nyctanthes arbor-tristis. Next base: position 62,789 of record CAVNYN010286627.1, on the reverse strand, counting down.
TGTATTGAGCTCAAGAATCTATAATTTTAAAACATAACTTCGTCAACAAAACATAGACACAAATCTACAAGAAAATACACTCTGAAAACATTGTGATAGAAGTATCAAATTTTAGTAGTTAACTAGGAAAGTAGCTCAATAGCTTCTGTATACGATCACAATCAAAAAAATTAGAAGTACAAATTTTTAGATCCACAATGAGTTCTAGAAGTTCCGAAGTTTAAAAATCAGCTGATGCAAAGGGGGAAAAGAAAGAAAAAATCATTACATTTTTTAGACAGGTGGTTCTTAATGGTTCAATTTTAGATTTAACAAGAATTTTATATTTATCACGTGCAGAGGCCAGGAATAAATGAAATTTGCATCAGCAAGTAGATATTTGTGGAAGCTCTTTTTCACCTGCCAAGTACTTGCATTTCTTTATTATGACACTTGTAATCTTGTAGACAATTGATTACTTCAAACTTTAAGCAACTACAGACAATTGTACACTGTTATAGTCGCATAATTCTGGAAAGGAATGATTAGAGAGAGAGAGAGAGAGAGAGAGAGAGAGAATGAACTTGACAATATAAATCTGTCGTATCAAGTTGCATATTATGCATGTCTGGACCCCCCAACCCCCCCCCCCCGGGGCGCTGGGGGGGTGTGCGCAAACAAAAAGAAACAAAGAAATGAAACAAGAGAAGAAAAAGAAGGAAAAAAAAAAAAAAAAAAAAGAGAGGGGAACCAGTGCTTTAGCGTAGAACTCACCAAAAGGTCCAAAGGACTGAACTTGAATCCTTCTTCCAAATCTTTAATTTTAAGTCACACATTTCTCTAGGAACAATTGGATTTATTGTAGAGAGGAAGATAATAAGATGCCCCTTTTTGGCGCTGATTTTTCTGAAAACAATGATTTATGAGTCACCTCGTGACGCGGCCGTATCATTCATGCATCTCCTATTTCATTTTATTTAATCCCAATAATTAATGTTCCGGCTACTTTAATTCTGGATGAGACAGTTCCTAAAAGCATTAATTGCTACTTGGAATGTCATCTGCACATCAATGCAATTAAGAACTTAATTTGTTCTTACATTTTGTGAAGTTCTTGAAATTAACAAATAAACAAATGTCATCACTCTTTTTGAAATGGTTTGAAGAATACGTTATTTTAGAATCTACAGTGTAGTAACTAGTAACTGTAGGGAAGGAAATGTGTGATTAAAAACCTGTCGGACCTGAAGACAATAATGACAACGATAATACAGACTCATTCCAAGCAACCGTGAAAAAAGAAACAAATCTGAAATCTGAATGAATGTATAATGGCAAAGACAGATCCCATCTGACTGGGATGGAACCCAGCACCCAAAAAGATGGAGATATGATCTCAGTTCCAAGGATGTAATTTCTAATATTATCCTATCCCAATAACATATGTATCCCTTTTGAAAAACATCATCATCATCAAACTAAAACTTTAAACATAAATAAGCTTAAATTGCCTTAAGGTAACATTATTCGTCGAACAGAGACAAAATAGAGATCAAGTCAATTCATCGATGCATACACAAGTATCAACATAACATTGGCATATCACAAAAGTATATTCCTTGAACACAATCAAGCTTCAATGAAGTGTATCCTTTATCCATTTTTTCCAATCATGGTACACTACCATAAGAAACTTACATAATTTTTTACACAATCACACTTGACATGATAGTGTTTTCCCACATATCACATCAATTTTAAATCAATTCCAATCCGAAGGAAAACATCAAGCGTGTAAAAAATTATGTGAACTTTTTATGGCAAAGTAGAATAATTCATCCACTTTAGGCTCAAATTCAGACCATCGTTTCCACAATAAAAATTATCACCAGTATACCCAACAAACATGATAATACAATAAAATAATAATTTACACAAAAAATTAGTTTCTATAAAATAAAAAGAAAAGAATATGATGTACTGGTACAAAACTTTCTTATTCCAAATAATTTATTAGATTAACATAAATATCACCGTAAAGATAACCATCAGATCCATTCAAGATTGAACCATCAAATGCATGATCTTTCCTCCTCGCAGGGGATTCGGTGATCATGATAAAATCATAAAAGCAAATATTATTTTGCTTTTCTTTTTCCATTTCCATCTTCAAATGAAAATTTTATTTATTTGCTATAATCAGTTCAACCATCGGTTTCTAAACTAATTTCAATTCTCAACTTCGGTCAACTATCGTAAGACGGTTGAAAACTTAAAAGACTGAATTTGAGCAGATAAACGAAAAAATCTTTAAGCAAAAACCAAGTAAATCAGAATAATAACTAAGAACTTACATTTATATATACTGAGTTACAAATGTAATCATCATAATATATTATACCTGTCTTGAAGTTGGAATCGCTTAAATGAATTCCGAGCAGAGCAGGAGACAAGTACTCAACTAGGGTTCTTCGAACAAATGGGGTATTCGGGATTCAAAGAATAAGCAATTCGTCACCTAACATTTATATATGTAAAAAAATTATTTTTAATATCATTCATATGACGTTGTATGTACAGGTGTACCACCGAGGAAAAGCGAGTTTGGTACGTCAATTCCCACTCTTCATTTACCAATGTTGACCTGTGTTGCGGGTAATGAATTTGGAATTTTTTTTTTCTTTTTTTTCCCCTTCTCTCTCTTGGTCAAGGGTAAGATCGGAATGAACTAATAGAAGAAGATTGGATAAATGGATAGACAATCATTTATACTTTTTCTTCAAACCTTAAGGTGAAAACCCTATTGCGGTAAATTTATAGATATTTTAAAAGCTTTGGTTAAGTTTCATATGTATATTCAGAAAAAATCTAAGTTTTATCACTAATTATACATTATATTTTCCCGTGTCGTGACTTTAATTAAGTTAAAAATGTAAAAAACTTCTCGAAATACTACAATGTTAACATTGTATAGTGTGGTAAGTCATTGACATTAATACTAACAAATGTCTACAATGCAACAATGTTAATGATGCAAGTGTAATAAGTTATTATTAGATTCTTAAGGAAAACAAAAAGAGAAAATTGTAGTAATTGATTATATTGATAATAAAAATATGGTCAATGACAATGTCAAGAATTGACATTGCTTTTGATAATGTCAAATATTTAATGTGCTATATATACACATTTTTTTATATTATTAGTTTAGATATGCTCTTAGAATTTGATTGTAATAGTATTAATAGAGGAATTGTAAACCAATACATGTGTGGTTTGAAAAATTATTTAAGGGAGCAAAAATTTTATGACAACAACCTTTTTTTGTTTTTTTAATATAAGGGGGGTAGAGGAGGTGAGGGAAAAATTACATACGGATTAAACTTTATGATTTTAATAACAATGAAAACAATTATGAAATTATTAATTGGAACTTTTCCTTTCTATTTTTAAATGAAATTCATTTGAAATCTTTTAAAATCTTTAGGGGGGCCAATTGCCCCACTTTGCCCAAACATACATCCGTCACTGTTTCCACGCAATTGATTAAGAGTTCAAGTCATGTCTCAAAATACCCTATATAGAAGAATCAAGTTCGAGATATTATGTCTCAATACCTCAATCTAAACCCTAAGCAAACAGGTTAAGCTTTGTTGGCATCTATTAATGTTAAATTTCATAAATTACAAATTATAAATTAATAAGCAAATTAAAATTAGATTAATTCAATTTATTCTATGTCAATCATCAATGTACAACATTCAATTTACGTGTCGACTGGTTGATTTATAAGAAGATGGATATTTCTTGTTACATCATTTTTCTAGTCAAAAGTAGACAGTCAAATGGGAAGCAAATCGAGCCCAGTAGACAGTCCACGAGAGTTCTTGTTTTGGTTTTGGTCCTTTAAAGGCCAACATTTGCAAGCCCATAAGCACTAAAGATCGGCCCTTAATACGGTTGGAACCCTACCCGATTAAGTATTGGACCCAAAGTCACCCGTTCAAGAACTTGAAATACTCCATGAATAATTCTATTTTGGACCCAAAATAAAAAAGTAACAAAAAATATGAGTTTGTTTGAACTTTTTTATTCTCCTTTCATTTTTTCAATTTGTAATTTTATATACTACTGATTTGACATTTAATTTGATAACTGCTCAATTACAACTACATATTTCAAACATTTTATATTTTTAATACACATTCTACATCTCTCCTCTTTATAAATTCACTAATTTTTTACAAATAAAGAGGTTCAAACAAGCTCATAATAAAATAGATATGTGGTTACAATTTATTTAAAAATGATATGATATATTGAAAAATAAAATCTAGCCATTGTTAGTTTTTTGTTAAACTCTTTGTGTGTCTTTTTCGTCCAAATAACACAACTCATATTCTATATATTGAGGTTTGTAATGATGATTTTGCACAACATTTCCCTAAACTTCTCTACGTTTTCTTGTTACAATATGTAGATGCTTATATTTTTTATTGATAAATTTAATTCAAGTAGAGAGATAATATTTAATTGGCTCTTGATGAATGATTATTGTCTCTTAATAGAAAATAACAGGTTTATTTTAAGCCTTACTAATAGTCATTTACAGTGCTAGAAGAACGGTGAAGGTGTGAGCGTTTGGTGTGGTAGAAATAGATGCATATGTTTGATCATGAAAAGCTAAATGTGTAACCTATATTTTATAACTATGGGTTGATTTGATTAAATTTTCTCCTTTAAATATTTGATCATTGGTCTTATTGATTCAATTAATATATATTTGTACTTCTAGATTCTTTTGTAAAGATAAAAATGTTAATTTATTATGCAACTATTAAATAGATATATTTTTACTTTTTTTTCTACCTGTACAACGCACGGGTGTGTTAACTAGTTTCCCTAAACTTCTCTACGTTTCTTGTTGCTAGAAAATGGATTTTGAGTGGCAAAATTTTCCAGTGGTCGCTAAATTTTTGTAAATCGTATTGTATAAATCTTCTACAAATACATATATATTGAAAATATTGAATAGCGTTCCAAGCCTTTTGCTTTTTTAGACAACATTTTTTCACGTCTGGTGCGGCCTATCGCATTTCCTCTTCCATCAACTAGGTAGCCATTCGTTGAGACTGAATATCCTGTCTTGTGCCAATTTGCTAAATTAATAATTTTGATAAATTAATAAGATAATATTTTTTTCCAGAAGAGATATATATATATATATATATACACACACAATGAATTTTATTTTTTTATGTAATTACTAAGTTTATATTAGTTGAATCGGAAAAGCACTCTCTAAATTAATTAATTATTTTATTGATTAATTAATACTTTCTCTAAATTAATAAAATTTCATGGTCCCAACATTATGATTAATTTATAGAGGTTTACTGTATTTTAAATTTACTTGCAACCCATTTTTTTTTTTTCAAATCAAATAATGGAAAACACAAATTAGGCTTGTAGGTGAACGAAAACTTAAACCCTTCTTAAATTCAAAGAAAACAACATTAACAACGATTTTCAATGCAACTTCTATCTTTTTCTTCCATCAAAGATCAAAGGAGAAGTCCCAAAACTCCATATATTAATCATACACTAGTTGATCACATTGGGAATTTTTAATATTTTTGATACAACCCTGATTTTCTACAGAAGAAAAGAATGCCCGGACAATGATTCCTTCCTTGTACAAGATGGCATGGAATGACTTTTAAAACAAATTTCTCTTTGCAAACGTAATCATTGTCACATAGCATGATTTGTACCTCTCAATTAAATAAATAAAAGAAAGCAATTAATGAAAAAAAGTCACTAAACAAACAGCTTGTGAGTGTCAGCTTTTGTGGATCTCTCTTTCAAAATAATCAACTTTGAGATCACTTAAAAGTGATCATTCTGCAGCATAAGTCCCATCTGTACTCTAACTAAAGCATGTAACGCCATGTTTATTCTCTTCTTGGATATGAATTCTATTTACCACGGTTAAAAAAAAAAAAGGAGATGTTAGATTAATATGCGTTTGAAGTCCGCTGAGAAAGAAATTTGAGTTTCGAGACCTGAAATTTGAAAAACCATGATTAACGAATTGTACATAGTTAGGCAATAGCAGTAATTTGGGTACTGCTAGTGCCTTTGTTGGGCTTTCCAACGCTCAACCAAGTGTTGAGTTGGTTTATTGATTCTGATTTATTTGGAAGTTTGTTGGTCGGTTTGATCTAGATTGATTTATACAATACATGATAACTGTAATAATTACGTCTAGTCTGTAAATATGATTTGATATATTCGAATAATTTGCTTACTTAATTAACACTACTTGTTGGGGTTATCTCATGTGCCTCGTCAGTAAGTGATGAATAATTTTCACCACCTACATCTAACTTTTTCATCTTTTCCATATATACACGGGGCTAAATTGGTGCGTAACTCAAAAGGCCAACTTGCTATTCTAAAGGCTTTCACTTCAAACTTTTTCGAAAAGTTATTTTGTTTGACCACTTATTGGCTGAAACAAATGTACCCAACAAAACAAAAAATCTGGTCCTTAGAAAACAAAAAATCTATTATTTGTTGGTTGATTTTATTATCGGTAAATTTGGCTTTCGTATTACTTCCCAAGAACTCTAGAGCACTAAAGAATGTTAATTTTGATTAGGTGGACTAGAATAATTTTGGGAGATTTGAGGTGGAAAAAAGGTAAATGAGGGCGAATTCTTTTATCCATATCTACCCTCATTTTCCCACTCTCCTTTTCCAACACTATACAATATACATGCTCTAAAATTGACTATGCAACTAGAAACAAGTTGCTTGCTTAAGAAACCATATAACTAAAAATGGAAAATATTTCCATTCTTTTTATAAGCATGTCACCAACCTAATAAAGATTAGGTATGCTATAAACCAAGTTATATGGAGGTAAAACTATAAGAACGAAGGTGCAAGTATTTCAGTTACCATAAGAAAAAAGCAGCTTTGGAGGCCCAAAATTGGAAAAAAACGGGGGATAGTGCATGTGAGGATCAAGAAACTACAAAGAGGTCCAACTCATTAAAAGCTGTATTGTGTGCTTAATAAGAAGAAACAGAGTGTAGTACTTTTGGGTACGAGTACATTGTGACCCACACACTTTACTATTTGATTAGACTCATGTCAAGGGCCCCACATAACTGTACAGTGACCCCACATCACAGCTATGATCATCATCATGTGACAGAAATCGGACGGCCAAGGAAGATCCGGGTGATTGCCAGTTTTATTCTCCTCCTAGCCGTCTGGCGAGATAGCCCGCCAGACGGCTGATGTGGGGGGTTTTTATTGGCCCCCACATGTAAGTGCTATCCCGCCAGACAGTTGGGAGGAGATAATTTTCGGGGTGATTGCTGATTATTTGTTTCAACTCTTTTCGTATCCTTTATGCTATATTTCATTTCATTACATATTTTATACACAGACCATAATGCCATTATTTTCTTGAACAAAGCATCTTGAAGAAGCATAACATGTTTCGTTGCTTTCCGAAGAAGTTCCGTATGAGTACAATTTACAAAGAGATTCATTCTTACATAAACATTAGTGATTAGACTAGGAACAGATGAAGTCTCTTATTATCATTTTTCCCCCTGAAAATATGTTGGTATTCAATCACTAGGGTTCATTATTACTCAAAGATGGAAAAAAAATAGGTGACTCTAGTTACCTTTGGTTAGGGATGGCAAAAAAGCCCCGAAACCCGAACCCGATGAAAATCCGCCCCGAATCTGAAACGGGGCACAGATTCGGGGCGGGGACGGGGCACAAATCTGTGCCCCGTTTCAGATTCGGGGCGGGGTCGGGTTTGGGGTGCCCCGCCCAGAAAACCCGAAATTTCAACTTAGTTTAACAAAAAAAAAAAAAAATTTGGCGTTGATGTTGAATCAAACCCTCAACCATCAGTCCAACTTACCCCAACCTTTAACCAACTGTGCTACCTCTGACTTGTAAATTAGTGCCAACATGTTTTGTAATAACTTAAAAACAAAGTTGAATCCCAAAAAAAAAAAAAAATATCAGACAACATGTTTTATGTTTTTATTGTGTTATTCAAATTCAATATTAAAAAATTTTAAGTATATAGTTGTAATTATTATATTTTATTGTAAATGTATTATTATACAGGAATCAGTTGTTACTGGGTACTGCACAAATATTGAAGATGAAGAATGAAGGAATATTTTAGAATGTAATTTTATGAATGATTGAGTGTTGCATTATATTTGTTTTCGTTGGAACCTTGGTAAAATGAAATGTTATGTTTAAGATTTGAACTCTGCTTGTAATTCGA
>CAVNYN010286627.1:0-51402 GCA_963692815.1 Nyctanthes arbor-tristis | reverse complement strand
CCCCCCCCCCCAACAAAAAAAAAAAAAAAAAAAGAAGTTTCCTTTATATCAATTTAGTTCTCTTATGTGAATTCAGTCTCTTTTACTTTTTCTAACAGTGTGTTTATTTAACAGACAGGCGTAGCACTTGGGATTGAACTTGATGATAAGATGCCACAGCATGAATATTTTGAGTATTTTGGTCCAGACTATACTCTTCATGTGGCTCCTAGTAACATGGAGAACAAGAATTCTTGGCACATGTTGGAAGAAATAAGAAACAACCTGCTTGATTATCTTTCAAAGCTTCAGCACGCACCAAGTGTGCAGTTCCAGGAACGACCGCCTGATGCAGATATTCAAGAGGTTTGTGCTTGCATCAGACCTCATTGACTTTTATCATTATGATCTTGCCTTCCTGTCTTTGTATCTTTAGGTTTCAGTTTCTTATGCACCCAAGGGTATTAACTGTTTTGCCAAAATCTCGCAGTTCAGCAATGTTTATCCTGCTTTTGATGTTCATTTTATTTATCTTTTCTCTAAACAAATAATAATGTTATTTACAGACTTTATGCTTACAAATGTCGTGGAACTTATAACATTCAAAATTCTCCAAGTTTTCCTTTTCTGGCAGTAGTGATAATGGCAAACAGATGCAAGGTTGTTACTTTACAGAAGTACTAGTTTTGCTTTTGGAACTGCACTTTTGCAGCTTATTGTACACAAGGAGTTCCGCATAGCTGTCTGTATCTATGTTACTGAACTATGTTGAAAGCTAGTTTTCTACTTGGTGTCACCTTTGTAGTTTTGTTGAATACGCATTGTCCAAATTAGATGAATGGCGCATGATTAGCCACTGCTCTCTTGTAATGCACCATGAAATCTAATATTTGTAGCAATCAGATTTAATTATCAAATATATGACTCAATATGCTAGCAAAAGTGATGTTTTTATCACGCTGGTGGTGCAGGCGGATGAAGATCAAGTTGGTGAAGATGAGCGGTGGGGTCCCGGCTCTGATATGGATATTGATGAACGGTAAATTACTTGATGTATCTCTATTATCTTTCTTTTTATCATGTTCTCTTAACTGATTGCATGCATGCTCTTCATGTTCACACAGTAAGCCATTGCCTAGCAGAGTGAAGACAGAGTTCGTTGAACCTGAAGCTAAAGACACGGTATGTGATGTTCTTTTTTTATTTTGTGTTTCAGCGAAAGAGGTGTCTAGTGACTTTATGTCCTTCTAGCAAATTATACACTTCCTACTCAACATAAAATGAAAAGTTTGACTCCTTTATTGTTTTCTTGCTTCAACTTCAATTTCCATGTTAATATTTTTATTCACTTAAAGAAAAAATTGTTGGTTAGAATCGCCAAAGACCTTCATTGACTTGTGTGTGTTTTGTCCATATATAAATAGGATCACATTTCACTTAAAATAGAGTATCATGTTGACTTAATTGAGTACTTCAGATTAAACTCCTATTGTTTATAACGATTTGAATGTAATTTATATGATCCAAGTAGGTTAGATTAAATGAGATGGAAAATGTCTCAAAAGTACTTTCCAAGCATTCTATTCGACTACTAGACTAGCTATGCTTTTTATAGTCCCGATCTAGCACCAGCTATTGGGTGCCATGAGGTTCCGGCCTGATTACCAACATACGCTAATAAAGGGGTGGGCAAATTTCATTTAGATCGGAAGAGCAAAAAGCAAGCCCCGTGGTTTTTATCTTATGGTGCCTAGCAGCTGGTATTAGATCATTCTCCATGCTTTGTATGCTAATTAATCCACATTCAACCAAAGAAAAAGCTTCTGGGTTGCCTATCAGCAATGTGGGTAAGGATTTCGTTCACAAAATGCTGCTGGATATTGCTGCAGTAACCTCGGGGACTGTATTCATTCTAGCATTATCATGGCAACCCTGACTTGATTGATTCTTTTCCACTATTGCATGAATTCCTACTTCCGTAGAAGGTCAAAGCCCCTGTAGCTTTTCTATACCAATTGGTGACTCCTTGTGGGTAGTTTTGAAACGAGAACTCTAATTTGTAGTTTCTATTTGTTGTTTTCAGGGCGACAATATGAATGAAGATGAACAAAATAGAGAAGCAGACCCGGCATTCTCTGGGACTTCTGTAAAGGTGTAGATTTTATGTGTGACAACTCTGCAAGTCTTGCACCCCCTAACATTTTGTCAGGAAAAATATCAGTTTCGGTTTCAAAGGATGACGTCTGTGTCAAGTTGGAAAACTGTATCTAGAGTCTCTGCCTTGTAAATTAAGACATGTGTTAAGTAGCCAGATGATGATGCCAAAATGTTGTTTGGATGAACTATTACGTGTGGCAACTTTTCAATGTTCTCTTCTTTTTTTCTACTTCATCTTCACCTTGGCCTCTCCATTTGTTGTTGTTATTATCATCATTATTTAAGAATTTATTATTGCTATTCCTATTATTATAATTTAACGTGAAAAAATGTAAGCTTGGAACAGTGCTAAACAGTGCTAATTTTACGTGAACTCTGTTATTTATCTTCGACTATGTGATTTGGAGCAGTGCTAGTTAGTGCACCAACACTAGTTTACAGGTCGTATTATCGTTTATATATGTTGCTATTTGGATTCGTATTTAACACTAAAAAAAATTGATTTAACACCATATGACCATATAGCGTGCAGTCTAAGATTTTTGTATAATATACAATTTAGCTGCTTGATCAGTGTATTAGAGTCATGAAAAAATGCATAAATGTTGGCAAGAAAAACCTAGACTGATGCTTATTATTATTATTATTATTATTATTATTATTATTACTACTACTACATTTAGCTTAGAGCAAGATTAATCTTTAGGGAAAAAACTATTTCCAAATCACAAGCAAGGGAAAAATATTTAAATTGAATATGTATAAAAACTTGGATTTGTTTAAACATAGATTTTTGGGTCAAGAAAAGTAGATGGAAATGAGTAAACGAATGGTTAAATTTGACCCTTCATTTACCCAAGTCCCTCTAAATATGACATTACTCCCTCTCGTCCCCCAACACTATTCTATTTAGATTTGTGGGGATAATCTTGCTCTTAGCATTTAATACTACTCCAATGTGACAATGTGACAATAATAATAACATTATTCATTAGAATATCATTTTATTTAACTAACATGAGAATATCACTTATCTATAATTGGATTAATCTCACATTTCGTCCTCAACCGTTACAATTAGTATTGCCTAGGTCCTCAAGTTTTTTCTTCTACCTGTTGGATCCCCAACCTTTCATTAATTAGCACGAATGGTCCTTTTTGACACTTTCCATCTATTTCTCTGTTAACCCCTTCGGTTAAATTATAATTGTATCCCTTACACTTTTAAACTAAAAAAAAAAGAAAGAAAAAAAATCTAAAAATAAAAAATTAATATAAAAATTAAAAATTAAAAAAAAAGGGGTGGGGGTGGAAATGGCAGTAAGCTTGCTGCCATTTCCGACCCCAACTTGCTATCGGGACATCATCCAAAAGGTGGGAGAGTCTCCCCCAACTAGTGCTACAAGAAATGGCAGTAAGCTGCAGCCATACCGACAGTGTTTTGCTACAAGAAATGGCAGTAAGCTGCAGCCATACCCTTTTTTCCCCTTTTTTTATTTTTATATTATTTTTTAGATTTTTAGATTTTTTTATAGTTTAAAAGTGTAAAGGATATAATGGTAATTTGGTCAAGGCTTCAATGGAAAAATAAATGGAAAGTGTAAAAAAAAGACCATTAGTGCTAATTAATGAAAGGTTGGGGATCTAACAGGTTGAAAAAAAAGTTAAGGACCCACGAGATACTAACTGTAAAGGTTGGAGACTAATCGTGAAATTAACCCTTTATAATTTTATTTTAAACGTAGTCGCATAGACGAGCTCATACACGTCGAATAGCGACTTAAGGTGCATTCGGCTGCAGCTTTCAATTCACATGACACACAACAGGATAACCTTATCTTTCTTCTATTAGCATTTTGCTCGATTCATTGTACAAAGGAAAAGATTGTGTAAGAGAGCTGGCGAAGTGGGTGTATCTTGGTTCGTTGGCTTGAGGGTGGTAAGATTTTCTTCGGTTTCTCTAATTAAATTTCCCTCCATTTGGTATGTTCTTGCTAATTAGTTCCTGTTTGATGACTGGGGCTTTATTTTTCTTGTTATTATGGTTCTTCTTCGATAATGAAACAGCTATTGTTCTTGAGAAAAAAGAGAAATTTCCCCCGGAAACCTTATCTGTTTTAGCATCCATGTGCCGTGTATCTCTGTAATGCGTTCAACATTTTTTATTTTTTCTCGTTTTGTGTTTGCAAATGTGAATTCAATCAACCAATTTTGTCATTACATGAAGCTGCTGTCACTTGATATTAGCTGAACCAGGCACGGATTGTGGGGCAATGGCATCCCCGCTTGGTGCTTCTATCCAATCCAGGTTAGCAGCACGTAGTAGACTAAATTTTTTAGAATATATCCTCACATTGTTTTGTTTCTGCTGAATTATATCATTGTTCATTATTCCTGAGGCTTTTTACACATTCTGACCGTGTGTCAGTAGCTTGAGAAGCCCTTTTCTTGGAGAGGCAAATAGAATCTGTGTCCCAAAAGTGGCTGTTTCTCGGGTCGGTTTTATAAGAAAGGCAGTGGAATGCAAGGAATCAAGAATTGGAAAGCAACCCGTTCCAGTGCCGTCCAATGTGACAGTTACATTGGAAGGCCAGAATATGAGTGCAAAGGGCCCACTGGGGCAGCTTGCTATTACTTATCCACGGGAAGTGAAGGTTGATTGGGAAGAGCAGGGAGTTCTTAGGGTTAAAAAGTCTGTGGAGACCAGGAGAGCCAATCAAATGCACGGTTTATTCAGGTACATTTTCACATTTCTTCATTGACTTAACAAATCCTCATTGCATTTTCTTCTCTGCAATGTTAATTAATAGTTGAGACATTTTCCTTTGGTTCATGAATATCTTTGAACACTGTTTCCTGAAGCTGGTGAATATCAGCATTCCAACTTATTAACTAGAGTTTCCTTATTCTTAAATCTTTTGTTTGGTGAAATATCTATTGATCTTAACCTGTTTGTCTGATCATGATGAATGAATTTTGGTTAGTCCTGATTGTAGTTTGTTCCAAGATTCTCTTGTAGTCTTTTATGCTTCAAAATCAATTCTATAACTATGAACAAGAGCACCTTTTATAGGACCTTATCCCTTAGCTAAAACGTCTCATCTTTCGAGTCAGCCACTACTTGTTGTTTATTGCTTCTCCACATGGCTATGCTACCTCAATAAAATTGCAGAGATCGGAATGTTGTTTTTGTAACCTGACTTGGTCCTGTTCTGTGTATGCTTCAATCTTGAGGTGGCCACTCCTGGCCTTTAAGAGTACAATAAATCAAATGACTACTTCCATGTGACATCCAAAGGTGAATACATCAGTGAGTAACTAGTGCTTAGTGCCTGGTTTATGTTAGGCCTTACGTAAGATAGCTGGATCAACTTCCTAACTAGTATGAGATGTCCTTTATCTGGGGAAGTTAGTTTGATAAAAACCTCTAGCATGTGATTAGAGGTTAGATTTTATTGCTACAAGAGGATTGGTGAGTTTGCATATGCATGCCATTACAACTCCAAGTTATGGACACAAACCACAACAAATTTGCATTGTGAATTTTTTATTGTTCGTGTGATGTGGCTTCAAAGTTTAGCACCATGGAATTTATCATTGAGAAGATAGCTCAATGTGGTACTCAGATTCATGAATTAGGCATAATGAAGCGTCTATGGGTACACTGAAAATTGAAAAACGAACCTACAGGTGATTATGGACCCTAGATCGGAAGAGCACACGTCTGAGATCTCTTATTACTCAAGAGAAAGAAAAATCAATGACTTTGGCCATTTCATATACTTTAGTGAAGATTTTTCTTTCCAATCTTCCATTGTGCAAGTAGCTTTAGGTGCATGTTCTCTTTCACTTCTTGATGTAAGATAGTTAATTCATCCTTGACTTTATACGGTAATTTTCTTAGTAGACCATGAAAATACAAATTGTGGGGGAACTAATTACCTATATGGAAACAATTTAGAGATTTAGTTGTCTATTATTTATCTAGATGCAGGCAATCGGGGACATGTAGGAGTGAAGATCTTAAGTTCAACACGGAGCCAGAAAAATTGAACATTTCGCAAATGGGAACAAAAAGAATATTGGATATTTCAATATTGTTAATTGTTTCCCGAATGTAGAGTATATTTCGGGAATAAATGACAAGCTTGGCACATAAGGCCAAATGCCCGAGTCAATTATCCATTGGTTAGTTGTTAAAGTTGGTAAATTTACAAGAGATTGAATTTCCAACTTGCAAATATTGTGCAGAAGGGTCACAATGGACCTTTCATGTAGGGCATATTTGAGGCTAAAATCTATCTGTTTAATCTGATTATTTTCTTCTGGACTTTGATAAGCCTTTTTTCACATGTGAATATTCTCTTTTATCACTAAAATTTGATTTATTACTAAAATTTATTAGTTTCCTCTTTCATGCCTCATTTTTGAGAATAATTCTCCTGCTTATTTAATTCAAGATTTTTGTAATGAAAACCACCACAAGAATAACTAGAGAATGGGCTAGAAGCATATAGTTAGCATAAAGGCAGTCCAATTCTCTGGGGATATTAATAATGCAAAGGGAAGGTGATTACCTGTTGTTTGGCAGAGACAGGGGGTGGCCACCCTATCCCCAGCCACCTCCGTTTTCATATAAAACTTTCTTTTAACCACATTGAATAATTAAAAAAAAAAAAAAAGGATATTTAGTGTTCCGGCTAGGGTCATCAAGTTTCGGCCAACCCTTCGAGCATCTTCTAGCTACACCACTTTTGTTGGTTGTGTTGAACATTTTTCATGACTGAACTTGTAGCCGTAGGTTGCTAGTTGATCCCAACATGACATTGTCTTATTCTTTGTTCTATAATGGAATTTGATTTTGTTGCATCTAATGTGTTCCTAATGCAGAAAATAGAGAAGCAGACAGAGAGACAAGAGAAAAAGAGAGAAGAAAAAGAATTAGGGCAGAGAAAGAATCCAAATTGAGAGAGTTACAACCAAAAAGAACTTAAACTGTATACAAACTGAACTCCAAGTTCCTACTTCCCCATCTACAGTTGTAAAGAATCCAATTTAAGGGAACTTCTAATTAATCTAAACAAAACAAAATGTTTAAGCATCTCTTTCTGCACTAAACTTATGGGTGTGCCCTTTTTATCCCTTTTTTGTTGCTGAACTAATTTCTTATCAAACTAGAACAGAACCTCTAATATCTTACCCCATTAGAGACTCCACTCAACTCCATCTATGAAAACTTTGCATGTGGTGAACAAAAATGCTACGTGGAATGACTTCAGACTGTATGCTATAATAGTCTTGTGGCTCTGTGAACAGGTTTCATACAAGTCGCTCTTACTCCAGAGGTGTACTGTTTATTTTTTTTACTGGTGTTTTGATGGCAGTAGATGTCCTTAGTTGATAAAGAATGGTGCTGGTTACTAACTGACTTCACTGAAATTTTTTATGGGATTCAACAATGCTTTTTTTTTTTTCATTTCCCCCCTCTTCTTTTCTTCTATTTTTTAAAAAATATTTTAGGATCATCGGCTGATGTATAACCCCATGGCTGTGTGGAAGAAGGGGGCTTCATAATTTTAATTATTTTCCAGAAAGTTGCGAGTGTCGCCAACTTTCATTCTCTCTCTCGAAAACCATCCTCTTGAAGTATTCTCCTACTTCATGCATATAATAATATTTTCTTGACCAATCCTCTGTGACTTATTTTCTCCAAAACGCTAGATCTTTTTCATTTTGAGAAGTTGTTCTTTAGTATCAGTCTTTATATTAATATTTTCTTTCTTTTTGCTTATTGACATTCACATCTTTTCTACCTGCAGAATTTTTTACTCCAGCCCCACCCATTTAATTGACCTTAAAATTCAATTTGATTTGCTCTGTCAAATGCACTCTTCATTTTAGCATTCAAGGTGTTCACCTTTCATCTCAATGAACAATTTGAAATTATATTTGGATGATTATACTGCTGGTATCTGATATGATATCCTTTCAAATGATCTGATTTATCTGGTCAGGACCCTCACCAGTAATATGGTGGTGGGTGTGTCTAAAGGATTTGAGAAGAGACTTCAGTTGGTAGGTGTGGGATATCGTGCTACAATCGAAGGAAAAGACATAGTTCTTAATCTCGGTTTCTCCCATCCAGTTCGGATGACAATCCCTGATGGCCTTCAGGTGAAAGTGGAAGATAACACGAGAATCATAGTGAGCGGATACGACAAATCTCATATCGGTCAATTTGCTGCTTCTATTAGGAAATGGAGACCTCCAGAGCCGTACAAAGGTAAAGGTGTAAAATACGCAGACGAAGTAGTTAGAAGAAAGGAGGGTAAAGCCGGCAAGAAGAAGTAAGATTCTGCTGTATTTTTGTCTATATGCCTCGCCCATTTCCTTCCTGTTCTGCAAACACATTGGGAAGAGTTAAGCAGTTCATTTTGTAATGAGGTACTTCTTTTCAAATATGTTTATTACACTTACTTGATCCGTTAGTCATCACTGTTCTTAACCAAGCGTTCAATTTTAAATGCCATGGCTATGAAAATACAAATCTGTCTGTTGTTCTGATGTACTATGCAGCTTGGGTTAATATCATTGGAGTACCGTAATTTTTTCAGAGTACTAAAATTTTGTTTCATGACATTAAATGATATAAGTCAGTGGTTCGAATAAGTTTTGCAATGTGATTAAGTTCTCACATCCTGAGTTAAGTGTTACTGTGTGATTAAGTTCTGGGTTCAAACTACATTCCCCCGTCTCCTCTTTTTATTAATAATACAAATCAAATAAAATGTAGACATAACACATTTCAGTAGACTTATAATGTCACTTAAACATGTAGTTATAGTATCTTTATTTTGACCGTTCCAGTAAGCAAACTAATGAATTTATTTCAACTGTAGGCCCAGAATGGGCGTGTCTGTAAATCGGCTCAGGTTGAGATGGGCCCAATGCTTTCGGAAAACCCAACTTATATTCCAATGATCAGAGAAAGGACAGGGACGAGTTTCGCACAGATGTCAAGCAAAATGTGAGCTGCAATAAAAGTTGCATTTTGTGTTTCTTAAGAAATAACGAGGCTTTACCTCAAAAAAATGTCAAAAATTTCTACATGTCTACGCTTAGAAGATCCTACAACACCCACTTGATCCCCCCATTAAGACCACCTTTTCCATCCCATCATCAGCAAACCCGCATGTAAAAAAACAGGTCCCAGTCGAAATTTTCCGGCTCTCTCCCCCCTAACGAAATAAGGAGGATTATTGTTACGGAATAGCTTCTTGGCTACGTATGCAAGTTGACGAGCAGCTGGACGATCAGCCAATGACATAATATTACGTATCCATCGCTCATTGTTGCTTTGCTTCAGGAAAGGTAGATATATGAGGCACAAGCAGAGTCATTGCCCTTGAGCAGTCAGTTGATTTGATAAAAAGATTCTGAGCCACTCTCTTCCCCTAAAGGCATGTTTAAATCAGGTAGAACAAATCCTCCTTCATATTTGTCTTTGTTCTTGGTCTTGCTGGAATGAGACGAAGACCGCTCAAAACTTGGACTAGGTCGTTGTGCAGATGTTGATGCCTCTATCTGGTTCCATTGCTTGGAAACTGCAGCCTCTTCAAATGTTGCACCCAAAGCCCCCGTTGACTGTAGATTTAGATCTAACTGCAAAATGGCAAATTCCTAATTTCAGCTGTCATCTTCCTTAAGGAATACATAGTGCAGGAAAAATAAACCAAATATATTTTATTGAACTTGTACACAAAGCCATACATCATTTATACGAAATAAGCTACACATAATTACCTTCATTCTCTTCGTGTTGTGGCTCCAGGCACTCTGTTCATGGAAAGTCATTGGCGACGAAGCTAATTCCTGTTTTTGACCAGTAAATGGCATCTCAGTTGGCAAGACAAACAACATAAACAAGTTCGGAGCGCATAACCACATGATGCTCAGTCAAATAAACCCACCTTCTTGGGATGAAATCTCTCCTTCGAAAGCATGCCATCTTCATCCTTTATCTCAGAAAATGCCTGCCAACAGTAATCATCCGTTAACAAGCTCCTAAAGATACACATCATGCACAAAAATAAGTCACAAATCTTCAAACACACAAGGTAAAAATGCATGTTTAAGCAATAATTAAGTAATAACCCAATTATCAATTCATGACTGAATAAAATGCAAAATTGACACCAAAAAAAAAAGGGATAAGTAAAGGTACAACCCACGGACTCAAAGCTTCACCAAAGGCTCCACAAGAATTCATGGGTACCTAGTAAGGTGCGTGAGAAGGGACAGGCTACTGGCCATCCTCTCACATCCATTTCAACTTTACTCCATTAAGTCATTTCTCAAATTTGACGTACAGGGAATAAATCCACTGAGTTCTCTCCACAAATTTTCATCCTACCAATCCATGAGTTTCTGTTTTATTCTCATGGTACTTTTTACATACTACTGCAGAGTATGAAGCATGAACAAATACTAGAAAAACTAGTACTATGACACGAAGATGAAAAATAAAAGTTAAAAAAAAAAATATCAAACTACGTAGTCCTGGCTAAAGGGCACGTGACTTGTATATCAGCATTCAACCGTCGTCCATATATTATCAAGTGAGGACAGAAAAGCACAAGATCACAATCAACACGCTCTAGCCACAGCGCGGAAGCCCCGCAATCAATCCAAAAATAAAGACAAATCTAAAAATTTTCTATTAAAGTAAAACAAGTTAAATTCAACTGGTAAAACAAATAAAGTAATTTCAAAAATCAAGATTCGATAAAATAAACAAAATTGACATTCGGGCCAAACATTGGGATAAACGAGAAGATACCCAAAAGAACCCATTACCCACTGGCCCATACGCACCCACAAACAAAAAGGGAAGGGTGGGTGGGGGGGAGAGGGGAGATAAGAGTCGTAAACACACACGGGGTAAAACTACAGAGCTAGATGAAATGGAAGAGGCAAGCAGCCCTCCCCTCCCCACTCACCAAACGCCTTCCCGTGGGCCCAAAAGACTACAAAGGTATAAATCAGCCCCTCAAGTCCGGCCACAAATTTGACTATTTAGCCATGGCATTTTCGTCGTTCAAAAGGGCAAAAAAAATAGCATCAATAGAGAATAATTACTCCTGAAAGGAGCTGGTAGTGGATCTGGCGTTATACAAAAGAATGGGATAACTATCGAAAGCGTTGCTGACGGTGAGTCCCGTTTACAGAGAGGAAAAAGAGTCGAGAAGAATAAGACGCTCTCCAGAGACCCAGATTTACAGTTCAACCACCAATTGCTAACAGCACCATTGACCGGAGATATATATCTCTGGTTTACCGGAAATTTCCTCTGAGCTACAGATACATAAAACGAGGAGATTTGGCAGAGAAAAAAAAATCATGAAAAGTGAATATTAGCTAAAATAGACCAAAAGTCCAAAACTCAGGGAATTGACCGAGTCCGAAGCTTGTAAAAATAGGTAAAAACGAAAAAAAAAAAGAACAAGAAAAATTTTTATTTCTCCTTTCACGAGAAGATATATTAATTCGACAAAGGTGGAGCTGAAGCTAATAAAATCTGGCCCAAACTCCCATAGAAATTCTTCCGCCGTGAAAAAAGCCGACCGCTCTTATAGATCGGACAGCAGAAAATGGGAAAAAGCGATGAGGGCGTAATGTCCAGTAAACGATGTATTAACAGCCGAAAACCAGCTCAGAAAAAATACAAAAAATGAGCAAAATCTCTTAAAATTGACATCGTTTATGGAGAGACGGATTGAGGCAAGGGAAAGACGTAATTAACGCCATTCCAAAACAGGTCCAAAAGTTAACCGGAAACAGAAAGGACAGAGGTAGAGATCTAATCCGACCACAAATCTGCGACAACCGTCATGGGAGAACAAATGAGACCACAAACCTTGGATCTAGCAGAGGAGGATGGATCGGAACGGAATCGGCTAGACTCGTCATAGCCGCCGTCGCTCGGTGAGGTGGCGCCGCCACTCCACGAAGAGAGCGGAGTGGTTGGGCTAAATCTCGTGTTGGTAGTGGTGGTAGTAGTAGCGGCGGAGTCCTTTCTCATCATCGTCACCGGCTTCGACCGCGTCTGACGGAGTCCCCATTTTTGCGGCGGCAACGGCGCAGAGAAAGGCCGCTTTAAGGGTTCAGACGACGCCGTCGACTTCCGAAGGCGGAAAAGAAGCTCCACGACCACCGAGTCGTCCGTCAACGCCGCTCTTATCCAGTCGTCCTTCATCATCACCGAATCTCTCCTTATTCTTCAACTACAACGAAGATTGGGAACAAACTGGAGATGGAATTCTCGGGAGAGTGACCAGAATGTAGAGAGAGAGAGAGAGAGAGGTGGATTGTGGCAATAGGGGAGGCAGGGAGAGGGCGTGAGGGGGGTTTATATGTGAGGGCCTTGGGGAGAAACAGAGAACTTGATAAAAGGAAAAAAAAATGGAGGGGTTTCGTCAACTTGTGCGATTCCTTTCCAATTTTTCAATTTTCTCGATGTATATTTTTTATTTTATTTTATTTAATTAATTATTAAACTAACTTTTTTTTTTCTTTTTTTAACTCAAAAAGAAAAAGGACAAAGATTGCTCGGCTTTTATTTGAAAAGTTGTGGACCAATTTGTACGAGCTTAAATTCTTTTAGAGCAGTTACTACTATTATTTGATTTATCAAACTTATATTTTCACAATATATTGTCACATTTGACAACTCTTTAAATTATAATCTAGTTACGTAGCATCGTCTTATTAGTAAAAAAAATTGATGCTTAATTTTTACTTTTTAATTTTTTGAAATAAAATGCTACCAATGAAATAATGTCGTGTGACAGATTATAATCAAAATAAATTATAATCTAAGTTACCAAACACTTCTACACCTTATTTGTCAATTTAGAGCCTAAACGCCGTTGTCCACATTGGTTGTGTACTTGTGTTTGTCAAATGTTGACCAGATGGTCGAATTGAATTTCATCAATAAAAAATATGGGCAATAGTCTGTTAAATAGATGGGCGTTTTACTTGACACAAAATAATCAAACAGTGTAGTATAGCAGTAACTTAATGAGAGGGTAACGCTTGAAAAAGATAAACCCTATTTATTTATTTGGGTTAATTTCACATATCGTCCTCAATCTCTAATATCAGTGTTGGTTAGGTCATCAACCTTTTTTTTCAACTCGCTAGATCTCCAACCTTTTATTAATTCATATAAATGATCCTTTTTTGATGATTTCGATTAATTTTTCTGTTAACTCCTAGGCTAAATTACCATTTTGTCCCTTATTTTGTTAAATTAAAGGGTTAATTTCACAAAAAGTCTTTAACCTTTGAGTTAAGAGTCGGTTAGGTACCCAAACCTTTTCGCTCTCATGGGTCTCCAATCTTTCATAAATATGCACGATGGGTCTTTTTGTCACTATTCCTTCAATTTTTTAACAAAATAACTGTTATATTTCTTAAATTTTTAATTTTTAAAAAAACTTAAAAATAATAAGAAATAAAAAGAAAAAACCCCCGTACACTGAACCCTCTTCCAAGATTGGCCGCTGGAATGCTGCTATTTCCGGCTGTGAAAATGGAGGGGTTAATATAACATTTTGTAAAAATCTTATAAACAAATTATGCAATATAATCGTCATTTAGATAATGATGAGAGAGTTGTTTGAATTTGCATCAATTGAAAGGTTATAAGAGTATAACAAAGTGATCGAATTGAATTACATCAATGGTAAAGTTACACGATTTGTCACTCGAATGAATGCCAAGAAATAGAATGTGACAATATAATTGTATCGAATTACAAAGTTGAGAGTTGCCACTGAATTGAATGACAAAAAAATTGAAATGTGACAATGTAATCGTATTTGAATTATTACAAGAATGTTATGTAGATAAATGTCAAGAATTAGAACATGATTATTGACAACATGATTGATAATTGGACAATGAATTGAAATTTGAATGTGGTTATTGACAATGTATTGATAATGATTGAATAACCACAATACAATGATTGAATAACTACGTGAGTTTGATATTGATAATGTAAGCGTTATTTTAACAATGACCAAGTAACCGTTTGAAATGTCACAAGAGTTTAAAACATCGTTACTCAAGTGAGCTTAGAGGTAAAGAATTTGGTTATTAATTAGCATGGCTTGAAGTTAATAAACTAATTGTAAAACCCTATTAAGTGGAAATATTCAAATAACATGGATTAAAATGTTATGACTTAATCATGAGACAACACAAATCATGAAGACTGCTCGAGCAATTTGCAACCAAGTATACGGCGCCACATCATACCACGTGTCACTTTTTGGTTGGCGGAACTCAAAATTTTATTAAAACCAACTAAATTCGGGTATATATAACGACTATAAATAATTGCCATGAATGTAAAGATTTCACAAGCAACTCCCAATCACCCTAAGTCCCTTCATCGCCCCCTTTCCCTTCCATAACCATATTTCAATAACAAGACTAATTGTCTTAGTTCTTGATGAGTCCTAGCCCGTTTATAGTTATATAAAAGAAAGAAAATTCATCCACGAGAAGTGAGTGTAATACTTGGTTTGGCCTTTGAAAATGACCTTCGATGATATATATATAAGGAATACAACTTGAAACACCACTTCGATCAAGGAAAATGAAGGTTTTGATGGCTCTTGACAACAATTGAAAGAATCTTTAGGAAAATCGAGTTAAAGAAGTGAGTAACTAATGCTTTGATTCCCTTTTAGAATTTATAAAGGTTTGATACGATAAGCATGATTTTTAATTGAAGTCTTCCATGAGATAAACATAGATTTTGATGCATTGAAAAGAGTGATTGATTATTGTATTTGAATCATTAGTTGCTCTACCCGTTTTGCATTTGCTTTGCTTTGTTGTCGTACTAGGAGCCATCTAATGATATCGAGATGGACGATGATTAGTATGGTATATGCTTTGTATTGCTTTGTAGAAATTCCGATAGGGGGCCAGCAGGGATTTCCTTATGGATCAACTTACATGTACATGGTCATGATTCAATTGATATGAATCTTGCGTGCACCATGGGTAGCAGTTTAAACTAGTGACAGAGCCCTTTTGTGCATTTAAAAGCTTTGTGCATTCAATAGTTTCTTGAAAATAAATCTTTCAAATGAAAAATGAATCAAAGGGTTTTGTTACTCACTGAGTACTTCGTACTCACTCCCTATTTCTACAATTTTTGTAGATAATTGAAGATATAATATTTGGAAAGCAAGGAAAGTCAAGAGTTGGAGCGTGCTCACGAATAGGACTAGAGTTTTTGTATGTAGTATAAACCTGTTTTTGAAGCGACAATGAACGCAATTATGAACTTAATGTCTTTTATATTAATAACTCTGTCTGCCTCTCTATAATATACATATATATATATATATACGTCTTATATGGGTAGTCCTTGTAATGATTTGATGCCTACATTTCAACGTAAAAGCTTTCTGATGATTTGGGCTTGCTTTGGTAATTAATGAAATATATCTATTAATACAACTTGTTGCTTTGATAAGTTTTAATGATTCTTTAAAATTTAACAACTTGCTAGTTTAAGTAATTAACCTTATATGTTAAACTCTATAAGATAAGTCAATTGTTTGTGTTGTGCGTCTCGTCCTCACTATTTGTATTGAAGTTTTTGCAATAGATTTATCTAATTAATATATTATATTTTTAAATAATTGTAAAATTAGCAGAAGCATGGCAGTCAATCCCCCTACTTGCTTCCAGAAACAACTGGAGGATTCACCCCTCAATTTTTTGGCTGCTATTTTCATCAGCCAAAAGGCTGCCATTTTTAGTAGCCCAAAAGGGAAGAGGAGTCTCCCACCCAAAGTGCTACCGATGGAGGGAGACTCCCCCTTTTGTGCTGCCTTTCTGGCGGCCAAAATGAGTGGGGTGAATGGTAACAAATAGGGGGAGGGAGATTCACCCACTTTTTTGCTGCAGGAAACGGTGGGAAAGGTAGCATTCTGGCAGCCATCTCCAACAACCAATCCTGTGAAGGAAATGGTGGGGTGGGGTACAGTGGATGGGTTGGGGTTTTTTCTTTTTATTTTTCTTTTTATTTTTTTATTATTTTTTAAATTAAAAAGTTTAGGGGTATAATAGTCATTTGGTTGAAAACTAAAAGAATAGTGACAAATAGGACCTATCGTGCGCTTTTATGAAAAGTTGGAGACCCAAGAGAGTGAAAAAAATTATGGGCCTAACCAATTCTTAATTCAAAGATTTGGAACCTTTTGTGAAATTTACCCCAAATTAAATAACAAAAAGTTTTAAAATACAAAAAATAATATTAAAATTTTAGAAAAATAGGGGACCCCCTCCATTTCGCTGCTGGAAGCAAGTGCTGCCATTTTCGGCAAGTAAAAATAGAGGGTCTGCCCTACTTTTTTGTTTCAAATTTTTATATTTTTGAACTTTTTATATTTTAATTTAAAAGAATAAGGGACAAAATAGTAATTTGGTCGAAGAGTTAATGGAAAAATTGACGCAGACTATTAAAAAAGACCATATGTATGAATTAATATAAGGTTGGAGACCCAGTGAGTTGAAAAAAAAGTTTTAGACACAGTCGATACTAACTCTAAAGGTTGGGGACAATATGTGAAATTAACCTTATTTATTTTTCTAAAAGGTAAACTTATTTATTTGGATAATTAGCACATGTCATCCACAACCTTTCAACTTTTAATCACTCTCTTCAGGTCTTCATTAACTGCTTTCATCCGTTTTGATCGTTAAATGTTTATAAAACAACATTTTTACCCTTACAATCTATATAAACAAAAATATCAAATAAAAAATAATATTTTAAAATTATTAATACTTATATCTCCCTTATATATTTATGTGCCCCTTCTTGTACAGAACGTGTTGGTGGACCTAGACCTTTGCTTTCATATTTTCCCCTATTTTTTTCCTTCTTCACTTTTTTTCTCTCTCATTTTCTCTCTAAAATAATCTCCAATGAAGTGGAAAAAATTAGTGTTGGTATAGTCTCTATCTGTTTGCGAGTTTTTAAGAGAGATAATGTGAGGAGTTTAGAAGGCTACGGGAGAAGAAGAATTGCCATTTAGAATTTTAAAATATTATTTTTCTATTCCCTTTTTCTTTTGTTTGATCAAAATTTAAGTTTAAAAATGTCATTTTACAAGGGTTTAATGGTCAAATGGATAGAAACCTTTAGTAGGGACGTGGACAGAGATTTTCCTAAAGGTTAGGGACGGAGGAAACCATAAATAAAAGTAAGGGACAAGACTGATTAAACGTTGAAAGATTGGGGACACCAAGTGTAAATTACTCGTTTATTTCTTTGCTTGAAAGGGTAAATTTCACGAAAGGTCCCCAACTTTTACACTTTGAAATGCCTGGGTCCTCAACCTTTCATAAATACGCACAAAATATCTCTTTTAACGGAATCTATCTAAAATTCCATTAAATCACTTACCAAACTACCTTTATACCCATATCCTTTAAATTAAAAAAAAAAAGATTAAAATTTTTTGAAAAATATAGAAATAAAAAATGAAGGGAAAAAATTTTAAAAAAAGGAAACTGAAAGTGGGGGAGAACCTTCTTTCTTTACTGCCATTTTCGCGCAGCTCGAAAGTGGCAGTGAAGTGGGGAGTCTCCCCCATTTTTTCTGCCTTTTACTGCAGCTATGTCCTCCGGAAATGACAATGAAAAAAGAGGGTCTTCTCCCTTTCATTTTCCCCCTTTTTTATTTTTTTTAAAAAATTTTTATTTTTTTTTAAATTTAAAGGATAAAGGCATAAAGGTAACTTGATAAGCGATCTAACGGAATTTTGGATAGATTTTGTTAACGGAGACCTGTTGTGCGTATTTATGAAAGGTTGAAGATTTAGCACACTAAAAGAAGGTTAGAGTCCCAGGCGATTCAAAGTACAAAAGTTGGGGACTTTTTGTAAAATTTACCCTGCTTGAAAACTTCATTAAGAAAATATAAATTTGTTTTTAAATCTTGGAAATGTGAATGAAACAAGTGTTTAGTCCAAATTACAGCCTTAGGTGTTGAAAGATAATATGTTGCAATCACTGCTAATAGGATAAGTAGAAAAAACTCTAATACTTGTTACTCTTAATCAATCAATAATTCATACATGAGTTTCGAGCTCAGATTAACACTAAATCGGGGCCCATGGATCCACATGTGAGTTCTTAATTGACCAAGAATATCGAGTAAAGAACTTTTACACTGCTGAAATTTTTTCGATGGAAATAGCATATATGTTCATGTAGGGAAATTTGCTGAAATATTAAACATTAGGTCCTCAAACTTTTCAAAAAGTGAAATTAAACTCCAAAATTGTCAACTCTTGCAAGTTATTATATCGAGGTTTTGAACCTTTGATTAAATAGGCGGTAGAAGGATCTTTCAACTATTTATATTCAAATCTGTATAATTTTGAGTCTATGCCTTCATTTTATTATTACTATAATAGTAATGGCAAAAATGCATTTGACTTTTATATGTAAAATGATAGGAGTAAAACTGTCATTTATGTATTTTACCATAGGTTGATGGTTGAAATACAAAGGCTTGGCCGTAAGTTGCTTTAAAGGTCCTTTGACTACCCATTTAACCAAAGTTACAGGCTTTTTTTAATAGAGATGATGAAAGGTTTGGTCGAGGCTCTAATTTGTAGGAAATACTCGTCTGTTGATTGCAACAGAATTTTGGCAATTCTTTTGGCGCTTAAGATAGAGAAGACCAACTCATTCCACAGTATAATGATTATGGGGTATATATTGTGAAAAACTGTCATAATTTACTAATGAGTAAAGCTCCAAAAGGGATGGAAAGTGCTTCGAATAGCTCTAGTTATGGTAGAATAATATATATGAAGTCACGACCTAACTTCTTTTAGAGCCTTTCTTTTCATGGTTACCTTTGAACAATTCGTGTTCCTTCTTTTATATATAAAAGGATAGGAGTAAAACTATCATTTACGTATTTTACCAAAGGTTGATGGTTGAAATACAAAGACTTGGATATAAGTTGCTTTATAGGTCCTCTGACTACACATTTAACCAATGTTACAAGCTTCTTATAACATAGAGATGAAAGATTTAGTCGAGGCACTAATTTGTAGGAAATTCCAGTCTGTTGATTGTAACAGAAATTTGGCAATTCTTTTGGCGCTTAAGATAGAGAAGAATGACTCATTCCACATTATAATGATTATTATTGGGGTATATCTTGTGAAAAGCAGTTATAATTTACTAATGAGTAAAACTCCAAAAGGGATGGAAGTTGCTTCGAATAGCTCTAGTTATGGTAGAATAATATATATGAAGTCACGACCTAATTTCTTTTAGAGCCTTTCTTGTCGTGGTTACCTTTGAACAATTTGTATTCCTCTTTTTATTTCATCTCCCGTTAGAGAGGATTTGATTTGATAATGAAATTACATTCCCTTCTCCAACATGGGAGAGAGATGAAACGTTTAGGATCTAATTACAATTTTTAAAGAGGTTGAGCACCCAAGTGAAATTTTCTCCAAATTAATGCTCTAATAAGTACATGATACCATATATCATACTCGAGACAACCAATTGGATCATTGGGTCAGTAACCGAACTAATGAGTCACTAATAATAGCAAAAGTTGAAACATATTAAAGGGAGAAAAGTAATCTTGCATGAGATGTGGTGCCGTAGTACCATATAATGATGTGGAATAATATTAGTTATTAATGTAAATTCATCACTAGCTAATATTATACCACATCATCTGCTTGATGCTGTAACGGTGCTAAATAGTGCTAAATTTAAATGGTCAAAACAATGGGGTTTTTGTCTAATTTTTTTCTTACTCTTTCCGACATGTTTATTTAAGGAATCACACTATTTAGACATATACGTCGACAAAAATTATAACAAAAGAAGATTTAAGTGAACTTATTGACTCTACAAAATTCAAGGGGATCCAAACTCATTTTAAGGATAATAAGGTAATTTGGACCTATCTTGTTATAGTTTTTGTTCACATGCGTGTTATAGTAAAAACTGTAGTATATCGACAAGTCGTTTCTATTTTAAAATAGATCAATGGTGATGGTTCAAGTGGTAATGGCCGGTCCTTATTAAGACGAAATCTTGAACTCGAGTCTATACCCCTCTCTGAAGTTTCTCCAACAGTATTTAAAAAAAAAATCCAAATCACGAAGTTTGCGTAAGACGGGTCCTTAATTAATGGAGTTAAATTTACAATTTTTAAAAAAATATTTAGTTTCAAATAAAAAATTATTCAAACTAATCACGTTTACATATTTGAAGAAATCCACTTGTACTATCCAAATTCCAAGCACGTATTCTCACCAAATCTCTTTCTATTTTTAAACAAAAATGATTTGTGAACACATGGTAATTGTATCAAGACATTAAAATGTCTTTCTAGGCATAAATTGTGTAGACGATCATTATGATTTGATGGTTAGACGATGAATAATGTGTTTAATTATAAACTGTCAAAAAAGTAAAAAGTGGCTCTTTTAATCCAACATGTCAAGCAAGTCATCTTTGTATTATGAAAAACAGTGAGCAATGTTGGTTTCAAGACTACCGTCTAAAAAGTAATGTAATTTTGTGACTAGAACCAAGGTAGGTGACATTAAAAATTTATTACAAAGTCATGGATTAAAAATTTCGAAAATATTATTATTATTCAAAGGGACATATAAATTTATTATGACGAGATATATATTATTATATTGAGATCAGAAGAAAAATCACAGAATTCAAGAGGGCATGTGCCCCGCGGCCTCCACTTATCCCTACTCCAGTAAAAAAAAAAAAAAAATCTTTTTAGTATTTTTATTTACATATATGTGACCCAATGTCTCAAGCTGACAATAAATATGTTGATGATTCTTGACTTAATTACCAAGATGGGGTAGATACTCTTTAATTATCAGAAATTCGTGTCCTAGTCTCTTTCCTTTTTCATCGCCTCCCTTTGCCCCAAGACACATGAGAAGTCCATGGGCAATTTTGAATTTTAATTTTTTTTTTTTTACTATTTCTAGGTGTGCTGTTGACAAATAAAGGCAAGACGAGTGAAAGAGTTTAAATTAGTCCATTAACTATCTTGCATCAACTTGTGAGACCTATATTTGTTTTGAATGTATATACTTCCAAGGAATGAATTGTCTAGGGCAAAATAAATTCTCTCGACAAATCGAAAACGGTAGAAGCTTATCGGACGTCATCTAAAGAGAATATACTTACCAGATTTGAAAGATTTGTTAATCCAAACAAAATCATCCATTGAATAGTGAGACTGGGTGAATTGCAATACTCATTGATAGAACACTAAGATGGACTCATAATATTTAATAAATCGCTCAGGCTGTTTAGATAAACCCAATTTTAAGACATTGATCAAATGATTTCCGGACGCCCTGCCCCATGTAAACACATAAACATCTCATGTGCTATTCTTTATGTTAATTTTCTTTTTGTAAAAAATAAAAAAAGGAAAATTTGTTTAAATGATATGGCTTAGTTTTTTTATTTTTTAATTTTTTTTTAGTACAAAGGAGATAGGGGAGGGGAAGGGAAATTGGGGATCATTAGGTGTGGTTTTAACTCATAACCTTCCACAAAAAATGTAAACCTTTAGCTACTAAGGCACTGTTAAAACCACTAAATTTAATTATACTAAAACAATTTTTTCATGACAATTTAATTAAAATGTTAAATTTTCAGATTCCTACTAAATGAAATAAAATTTATTTATAACTAGTGAGACCAACAATTGATAAAACCATATTTAATTTTTAATCAATAATATTAAGTATTTTTCCCAAAAAAATCAGAAGTTTAAAAACTATGTAAACACCACAAAACTTTCTTGTCGGGTGCAGCACATTTTAATTATAATTAATGATCAAAATATATACCCATTGCCGTGTTCATGTCCACAATTTTTTTTAATAATCACATTATTACGATTATCGAATTTGGGAGCATCTTAGTGATAAATCTCATTAAAGATTTCTATTAAACAAGCGTAAAATAATATTACATCCGTCCCATAAAAATAAGCTAAGTTTCTATTTTTATTGATCTCACATTATAGTCCACGTGTATAAATGGGGTTGAACAATTAATTTCTTTTTCAAATATATCCAAAGTCTAACAATTAATAAATTTGTAGTGCATTAAATTAAATGAGTCTTAAATAAGAGTATATTAACGAATTAAGTGTAAACTTTATATTTCCAAAGATCATTAATTCACATTTCTTAATCCACAAAATTAGTTAATATGAACTTATTTTTATGTGACGGAGGTAATATGCTTGATCATTATACTTCTTCCCTCCCGCTAAGATAAACCACAAATTTTTACACAAATTAAGAAAACATATTAAATGTAGTTATAATTGTAAAATTTTTTATATTCTTCCTATTTTATCGTTGTAATAAATGACACAAAAGTAGTAGAAAAGTAATTAATTATTATCGGAAGATGTTCTAGAAGCAAGATTAATATATGGGAGAAAAAACTAAATGAAAAAAATATATTTCCAAATAATGTGTAGGGAAAAATTTGAGAGGGGAAATATAAATTGGACACGTAATGTTACTTAATTAAATTATACAGGTTTGTGGGAATTTTTTTTTTTTTTTGGGTTGGGTTGGGGTTGGGTAAATGAGGGGCTAAATTTAGCTCCACATTGACCCCCACCCCACCCACCCCACCACACCCCACCCCCAAAATAGCATTTTACACTGAAAATTTACTACTTTATTTGAATTTGTTCCCCCGATATTAATTGTGCTCTAATATTCCAACAATCTTAAATAGGGGCATTTTGATGAACTGTGAAATAAATTATACTTCCAACAAGAAAATTGGACTATAATTTGAAATAGATAAAATAGAGAAAAAGTCTATCTTAATTGGATGGAAGGAGTTTTAAACAAGCAAACATAACAATAAATTCTACTTCCAACAAAAAGAAAAAAACCTTATAAGTTCATATTAATATACGCGGATAAATACTTTTAGGAATATTATAAAAGAAATTTTTTTTTAATGAAAAAGGTATTAGAGACAAAATGTGGTTACTATCAAATAGCACCAGAACTTTCCTCTTTGCCCTGAAAACTCAAATGCACCGTCTAGGAGAAAGCGGAGTGCTACCCGTGACCGTGAGAAATGGAGAGCCCATTGTTGAGTTATTTCTTTGAGGAACCACTCAATGGGCCAAGCAGCAATAAAGTGAGATGTGGAGCCAAGAGTAGCACAAGGCATAATAATTTGTCGACCTAGTGAAAAAGAATATGACTTTTTGCTTAAATTTGAGACCGGTCAATTATTCAATTGTCATTTTTTTTTTAGAAAAAAACATCAATTCCATGTAGCTATGCATATATTTATCCCCCAGTGTAACTGTAGAACTAGAGGCTAGATAAATAGACTTACTCTGGTATGGGTTTTCTAAACCTACAGGCTTTTAAACTCACCATACTTATCTTAGATTCTTAAAGCTAAATATTATTCCTGAGAGGGTTTCTTGTCCATCCGATTATTAGGTCATAATCCAAGTTTTACATAGAAGAGCATTTGAAGTTCTCGAGAGTTATATTGGGGAAAGGATATGGAAGGTAGGTAACGGTATGAATATTAAAGCATGGAGAGAACCATGGCTAAAAGATACAACCAATTTTCACTATAGCCCCTCATTTATCTTTTCCCCCCTCATTTTCCCCTTTTTTTCTTTTTTCCTACGTTTTTACTAAAGTGCTCTAAGATAGTGTTTTTCCCATATTTTCCTTCTACTTTTTTTCTACATTTTCCCCTGTTCTAAAATGGAGGTGGATACAATCCATTGTAGTGACATCGATTGTTCTAAATTTGATTTGATAATACAATCGAGATTAGAAGTCTACTAAAAGAGGGTAAGTATCCAATTCACCCACTAAACAAATCAAAACCAAAAATTTACCTTTGCTTCCAACTCTAAACAAGCCTTATTGAATTAAATTCAAAATCAAATCCAAATCAATATCACAAATCTGGAAATGAACCGGACCCACTAAACAAATAACCAACTTTCTTAAAAAGCCACATTGAGCCAAACTTTATTAGATCCTATTGATTTACAGTTGTATGTTATTATCACAAACAACGATAACCAATCACAGAAAAAGAAAATGCTAAACCAGATCTCCGAAGATTCAACTCAATTTACAGTATATTGAGATCAATCTCTGCTCGTTTCAGATTACTTCAGAAAGAAATCAAAGAACTCTCAAGATCATTACAAAATTGAAAGGAAACTATCATAAATTCATATATTACTAGAAATTGCCCTTTGGCATCGGCCGACATCAAAGCGTCTTGTACAGACGTACAAACCATATACATCCCCGGTCCATGGCAAATTCAACCAACACAAAAATATACAGACACAAACTACACAAGCCAAATTACCATAATTTATAACATATGAGAGACCCTAAATCCTAGCTACTACTCCCATGTAACATAAAATTAGCAACTTCTAAGGTTAAAGATTAATTACAACCCAACATCCCATGACTGACCCGACCCGACCCGACACGGTAAACGGAATCTTCACCTTCACCGAACAAACTCCCCGATTCGACTCTTTCCCTTGAAAAAGTAAGGGAAATTTCTGAGCGGAATCAAAGGAGAAGTGTCTGAACTGAAACAGTGAGACTAACCGATTAGCCAGAAATCTACTCAGTAATTATTATTCAAGATCGAGTTTGAGAATCCTTTTCAAATCGTCAGTGACGTCGACGTTCTGGAGGCTTTTCTTTTTACAGAAGGCGGGTAGAGGAAGAGAGCTAGGCGGAGGAGAGGTAACGAAAGCTGTCCCAGAGTAGAAATCGAAAATCTTCATCCGTTCAGCCACCGTCTTGGGGGCGGCTGAAACTGGAACCACCAAGGCCTCGGCTGTGGCGGCCGGAATTTTAGAATTCTCGTCTTTCTTAAGCGCAAACGATGTCGTTAAATCAGTCAACGATTCGCCGCGTTTCAAAATCTTCACCTTCCCCATGACCAGATTATTGCTCTCATCCTTCTTTGGAGGAGATCTGGATGAGTTCCTGCTATTGACCTGGCTCCTCTTCTGGCGACTGCCTTTCGCCGGGTTAGAACTAGGGTTAGGGTTAAAATTAGCTAAATTTTTTGGGGGCTTCCGGGATTTCGTGGGCGGCTGGATTAAATTACTCCGGTCATGTTTCTTACTGAATCGATTTTTCAGAATATCATGTGGCTGGAGAACTGCAACTTCTCCCATGGGAGCTGGAATCAAGCTCGCACAAGGAAAGATCTAAATAAAATCAAAAATTGAAAAGATCTATTAGATCTGTGAACGGATATGAGGAGAGCGTCCGATGCAGAAATAGAACTGGTTGTTTGATGGAGAAATTTGAAGGAGTCATCGGAGTTTTATATAGAGGGGAATAAAAGTCGGCGAGGGAGAAGGTTGAAGAGTCGGCACAAGTCCAGTATTGTGTACGAGGGTTTAGCGTGTCATGGTATGCAAAGAACACTTTCTCTTTCACTGCGCGTGCGTCCCACTTACCGTCGAGGAATTCTCTTTCAAAATTCACGTGCTTTATTAGCCTTTAATGAGAGGAAAGTCATTTCCGGTTTCCTTTAGTGACATTGGGAATTATTACGACACGGTTCATGGACGAACCGTCTCTCAATTCGGGAGAGAGAATTCTGTCATTTCTACAATTAAGGCTATAAAGGATTTTCTTCTTAGTCGGAGAGTAAATCTAACTAAAAATTTAGAGACCGTTTAGTTAAATTTATAAAGAAAATTTATAATAAGTGAAAATGAGTGGTGGAGATTTAATTAAGGTATAATTTGGTATCATTTATTTTTTTATTTATAAATTTTCCGATCTCTTTGATTTGACAACTACTCAACAATCACCACACATTTTAAATTTTAATTAAATCTCTACTACTCATTTTCACATTTTATAAATGCTCTTTATAAATTAAGTTTATAAATGTAAACAAACAGACCTTAAAATTTAAAATGTGTGATAATTGTTTGATAGTTATCAAATCAACAGTTAAATCATGGTAAGTAGATTTATAAATTACAAAAATAAAGATTACCAAACAAGCTCTAATTGATACAAAAATTCTGAGGAGAATAAATACTCTCCCTGTAGAAAGAACCTCCCCCCCCAATTGGTGGCAGCCACCAATTGGGGGAGGGGTTCTCAATGGGGAGAGTAATGCTACCAATCAGCAATCAGGGGAGGGAGGGAGGTTCTCTCCTTATTACTCTCCCCAAAAGGATTACTAATTGATATCCCTTTTTTTAACACATCAAATCAACATGATAGATAGAATAAAATACAATTGATAAAGACTTTGAGGCTAATGGTCGAAGTCCAAATCTTTTCATTACTTACCAAATCAACACAACATATAGAATAAAGACTTCTACTCAGTTTAATGAATTCTCTTAATAATTCTTTCTCCAAGAGTATTACAAGTATGCAGAATTTCTCACCATTTTTGACACTTTGAGGCCTCTATTTATAGATCCACCTTAGGACTCTAGGAATTTTACACTATCAGGGTCGGACAACCCTATGGACTCTTAAATACAACTAAACTCGCATACTAGTGTAAGCTGAACCCCATGGATAAGTACAGCTAAACTCGCGTACTAGTATTTCCTCCTAATACGTATTAATTGTCAACTGCTCAATGATTGAGTCTACAGATCCTCTTATGGCTCTTCCGATCTGCGGAAGAGAACTTCAAATGAGATCCATGTGCATTCCAAATCGGCCAACCCACCCCCCACCAAATTGGATTAGCACTTAATACGTTTCACCCAAGTTGCCTAGGGAGAATAGGTGAATCTTCAGTTTGGCCACAGTTTTCGGACCGGACCATATCCTGGTCGGATAATTTTGGTCCATCACATGAATAGCAATTTATCTCCCTTGCGAACGCTAGGCGTTTCAGCGGCCCAATTCACTGACAACGTAACTTCTAGTGATAACAATTTGTGTTATTTTAGTCGTCACATTCATTAACATAGAATCAAATATCAATGGCATATTCTATTATTTAAGAAAAAATAAAATCATGTTATTCTAGAATCTATGAGCTAGAACGTCTGGTTCCATAACATATATCATAGAATCTGAGGATTACCTACTTGGGTTAATTCTCCCAATGTAGTCTTAGTTGATTATTTTTGTCGAATAAGCCTCTTCTTACGTCAAACAGGGGAAAAACAATCAATTATTCAAATATCGAATACTTGGTTAAATAATGATGGATTTTTAAAATTGCAACAAGCCACATAAATTTGCAATTGAGTAGTGAATTGATTAGAACTGTACCACCATGATCAGATAGATACTCACATTTTAACAGGAGGTCCCGGATTTGAACACAGATATCATTCCCTTTTAAGCAAAAGGCAGCTTTGTTAGCTTACCATTTCATTTTCAATTTAGGAACACATAAAAAATCAAATGTTTGCATATTTGTATCTACAACTCATTCATTTTCTATTTATCAACAAACATTGTACAGTGACAAATTTTCCCTTTATT
Source organism: Nyctanthes arbor-tristis (assembly GCA_963692815.1). Lineage (NCBI taxonomy): Eukaryota > Viridiplantae > Streptophyta > Magnoliopsida > Lamiales > Oleaceae > Nyctanthes > Nyctanthes arbor-tristis. The sequence goes on along the minus strand of CAVNYN010286627.1, from coordinate 23,605 downwards.
TGTTCAAAGGCAGGTGCACTAGTAATAATGATATCGTAGAGAAAATTTCAGAAAGCAACTGAATCAATAAGTAATGGTTAAATTCTTAAACCTTTACTTAAGAGTTGTATTCACATCTCCAACAATCCTCTTATAATAATATTAAAAAAAACAAGTAATGATTGAAAATTTTCTAGGAAATAATGAAGATCTCTTCTCTAATCACAAAAAATCCAGTACTCAAGGAATATTAAACTCTTGGCTAATCAAGAATTTACATAAGAGATTTAAGGCCCAAATTAAATAATAAATTAAAGCCCCTAAATCTATATGTAAATCTCTAATTAGTCAAGAATACTAAATTTAGTACTCCATTGATTACTGGACTTTTTTCCTCTCTAATCTAAGAGAGCAAAACATTTGTTAATGAGATGTTTGATTATTGATTGCAGTAACCAAACACAATTAGAGGGAAAAAGGACAGCAGCCGTGCACATTAAGCGCGTGGCATACGTGACGTGCTTCGTGACGTGCGAATTGTGATGTGTGATAATTATTATCATTTTATTAATTAATTTTTTATTATCCCCATTCCCCACTTCATACGCTGCTTCCAACTCTTGGTACAGTTGTACCCAATCTGACGTATTACGGTCTTTTTTTTTTTATTTATTTATATATATTTTTACAATAACTCTGGCAAGATATTTTTTTGAACACATTTTCATTTCATTGCTTACAACACAAGTCAAATGGCTCTCATTTATTGAGTAAAACTTTTATGAAAAAGTATAATCTGTTTATAAAAATGAAGAGAAAATAAGAAAATAGCTGCATACTCGCATCAAAGATAATTCCATCTCAAAAGAACGGTCTCTTCCTATCAAGTTGACATGTTCTTGATTGTTTATATCCAATTTAACGCAACAAACTTTATTATAAAAAATAAAAATAGAAGAAATATCAAAACATAATCACATTCCTAGTGGCACTGTTGCTAATTGGTGCCACAGCATAAAACATGTATTATTAAGATGTTCATTCACATAAGAGGTAAGACTTGGACTTTTAAAAAAAAAAAAGAGGTGAGACTTGGTAATTATTTTAGGCTTTGTTCTTTGTTTCTGTTCTTTTAGCATTTTGATTGAAGCGAGATTTTTAATTGAAATGTGGTGAAAAAGTGAAGAGGGGTAGGGGGTGTGAAAAAAAGATACTAGAATGGGTAGTCGAAACCTACCGATTTCTTACAGAAACATTTTTCTTTTTTTTAAAAAAAGAGTTTTCAAAGGATTATCAAAAAACCTTTTTCTAAAATGAGCTTAACCACGGAAGAGGGCAGCTACCGACCTCTAAATTCGCTCCTAGAGAGGGGTCCCAATTGTTCAATTTTATTTCAAAATAAGAAAGAATAAATCAACTATATATATAATTTTTTTCCCTAACATCCCTCTCCTTGGTAACGAGTTTGTTATCAATGAAATGGTTGGGATCTCCTAACCCCTATCCCTAAAGAGTCATGGTGGATACTTAAAAACCACAATGGAACTCTTGTGGTTTTTTTTAAAGAAAAACTATATATATTTCTTAGCATTAGAAGCCATGTATGCTCTTCATCAATTATTATTCCTATTTCCTACTCACTCTACTCTGTCAGACGAATCTACTAATAATATTTCTAATTGAAAGAACAAAATTTCGCAACTAAAAATTATTTACATTTCCAACTTTTTTTTAGTCCTGGGATCTAGAAGTCCTCAGTTTGATTTCTCTATATGAGAATTTTTCTATATTTTACTGTAGTTCTACAGGTTTATTTTTTTATTTTTCTTCTCCCGCCCCTCCCCCAAAATTCATGGGGATATAGGGAAGGGGAGGAGATTCAGAGAGGAGCATGTGTATTTCGAACTCGAGACCTTTAGCTTGAAACGCAAGCATTCTAAACACTTAAGCACAATTCGAATCATTTGTATTGTTGATTTATTTGTATTGTACTTTAATAAGATATATATATATATATAATGCAATTTGTTATTGTAATAAGACATAAATACTTGCAACACTAAAATGCAGTTTGTTATGGTACTTTAAAAAGATAAACTTTTTTGGGCCAGCATTGTCTGTTGTTCATGGGCTGCATTTCATATTGGGCCTTAATATTGGGCTACAATCAAATGGTCTGAATTTTTTGGCATCATCAAGGAAAAGGATTGATCTCTTCTCCTTGAAGAGATAAGGAGTCATGAACCTAACCGTCAGTAAATCGCCACGTGGTATGGACGCTTGTTCTACCAAATTATTTTTTCCACCGTAAAAAAATCAAACTTATAACCAACAACATTTTTTTCTATAAACTAGTTCTCTGCACCCATGAGTTGCACGGTCAAGTTTTGTTAAAAACATAGATGGTAGGACTATCTTACATTTTAAACATTAAAAAAATAGCAATCAATATTCTAGCAATACAAATCACAAAGTATTTTATAGTGTATTTTAATTACAAATTCTGTAAAAGTCTTTATAAACAATATTTTTTGTAAGATTAGTAGAATATCGCTAAAAGGGAAGATATGCAAATAAGATAGTAAAAGATAACTCCATGAAGAACTCCATTTCATCTATAATTTCTTATGCGTCCAAAATCTGATAACTTGCCTTTGAAATGGTTTATCCCCATTTTCTACTACACGGGCCATCGTTATAAAATCTATCTTGTACCTATTAATTGCCTTCACATAGTTGCCTTTGTGAATTAGAGGTTTAAATATACAAGTACGGTAATCACATAAATGTGGTAATAAAAATAAATTTATATCTCACCCATTATAAATTTCCACAAGCAAATTTCAATACCTGTATTACTAATTATAATTGGTCAAGCTTGCTGCACACTAAACAATATTATATTGTGGTTTTACATTACAACTCCCCAAAAAACCAAAATTTAGGGGGAACACTGATGCTCAACCTAACCACCTGTTGCTTGCTAGCTAAACATCTACCAATTGGAATCAATGCAAACAAATAACAATGAAATATCCCCTACTGGGAGTTCCATGAGTAATTACAATAATTTTGACCAAACAAGTGTTGTATGCAACTTTGTCACTCCGTGATGATGGAGAATTAATTTAAGTACTCATGGGTTAAACAAATTTTAATTTCGAAATACAGATAGAAAAATAGTGAAGTCTATTGTGTGAAATTACTTCCTTTATGCTAGTTAACACTTTGTCATTCTTTTCTTTGCGATCTTAAAAGGAACAATATTAAGCCTGGAAATGTCAGGTAGGCCATTAAAGGAAGAGGATAGTGAAATAATAATGCAAAATAGATGACTTATATGATAGGAAAATCACACCATCGTCCAAACAAATTACTTTCCCCAAGAGGTCAAAGTAATTGAAGAAAGAACGGTTATATGGATGAAAGTGAGCATATCTAAAAGCATTTGGCCAATTAGTGAAAAAAGAGAAGCAGCAAAAATGAAGAATGCATATGAAGAATACATAGACAAGAAGACGACTCCAAAGGCAGTCCTTGTTGCTGTTGTTTTATATCTCAAGTACTCACAAGAAAACTTTCAGTAAACATACATATAAAAATAGAATGAATATTGCATTCCTCAAACTGCAAATTGCCCGTCTCCATACCTCCATCTCCATCATCACTTTCCTAAAAATCGCCACAGCTAACAAGCACGAAACTCCCTTCTTGCGCCCAACCACATCAGATTAGATCCAACTGCACAGCACAAACATGTAGTGGGCAACAAAGAAAAGAATAAGAATGTGATGCTTGCAATTACAAATTGTTTCGTAGGAAAAAAGGGGAAAAGGAGCGGTTCTAGAATCTTTTTAGGTGGAAAAATGATTTTGGAATCTCATCCCTTTCTATATATACAGATAGAGAAGAGATAATAATTATTATTATTATATATTTGAAAAATAACTTTTTTCGACTTCCTCTGCAAGGTCTAAAAGAAATACAGTAATGAAATGAATTTTTATTGTATTTATTTATTTAATCAAACAATTTCAACTAGTATTTTAACTTTAAAATAAAGTCTACTAGTAGAACCGATCAAAATTTGAAACAATTAGCAGTACATTTTTATTGAAAATGGATATCATGGAAATCACCCGCTTTAGAGAGGAGAGGCACCGGATAATAATAACAACAACAATAAATAAATGACATAGGTAGAAGATAATAGGGATGACAATTTAAACTTTAAAACTTGAACGAGACAGGTAATACCTGACCCAATTAAGTAATAGGGACGGGAATGGGTCGCAAGTGTTCGCTTCTATTGCTTAGCGGCGCGGGGGATGGGTATTGCACTTGCCCGACCCTACCCGACCCAACCCGACCCAACCCAACCCAACCCGCCCCATTAAGTTAACAACTTTTTTTTTTTAATTTAAAAAAAAATTAAGGAATAATAATTGAATTCAAAATCCCGTCAAAAAAAGAACTGAATTAAAGATGGGAAAACTGAAATACCAAGTACCCGCCACTTCACACTTTTTTAATGAAAATTTTCTACTAGATTTTTACTTCATGATATTTTTAATTTTTGAAGATTTCAGTTTTTAATGCTCAAACTTAAAACATTTCATGAATATTTGTGTATAATTTTGTTACACGTTAGATTCTTATTATTATTTTGATTATTTTTATGTTATTTGAATGTTTATGATGCATTTGAAACTATTTTTGTAATTTCATTAATCAAGAGAAAAAGAAAAACTCTTAAAAGAACAGATAATGGGTAATTTTTTAATTGAGGGTCTGTACCGGCCCGGACCCCATACAAGCAGTTAATGGGATGGTTAAAATACAAATGAGGCCCCGTGTACGGAAGTCATACCCGAGACGTTGTCATTACTACAGAGAGAGATGTATATTATTTTAATTGGAAAAAAAAGAGTTGGAGAGAAAAAAAAAAAAGTAAGTGGCAATAAATAATAATTACAAAAAGAAAAAAGTACTTAAAAGAAAAATTGAAGGAAGTATTAAGTCGGATATATATGATAGTGAAAAGTGTGAGAAATGCAAGAAATAGAGACGGAAAAAGGATTTTTTTTTTCCATAGAGAGGGGAATATAGTAAAGGGGTATGTGTGGTTAGAACTCGAGACCTTCAACTTAGAATGTAAGTATCTTAACCAGTAGTACATAATTCGAACCTCAGAGAGAGCAAAAAAATATATATATATTAAATGTATGATCATATGTATCTTTCTCACACATTAGATTTTCTTTTTGTTTTTTCTTGGAAACCAGAATTTGTTATTATTGTAACTAGTAGTATACTCGTGTGTTGCATAAAATAGAATGATTAGTAAAAAAATATGTAATAATTTGAAAAACTAAATAATCATAATTTTATTACGTACTACTCACTCATATATATATATATGTGTGTGTGTGTGTGTGTGTGTGTGTGTGTGACTAATATACATAAATATAATCAAATTAAAACGTATAATATTTTCACATAGCAAAAAACTAATTAAATTGTCATTCATAGAACAATACTATTAAGTAATAAAAATGAGAATGGGGAATTTTTACAAAATTAATTTCATATTGAATATGGAAACTAAAAAACCATGGAAAAGAGAGGATACGAAATTTATACAACTCTAGAATTACCTTACAACAATATCATTATTCAATAGAGTGTTGATGGTACTCATTTATCAGAATTCATTATTTTCTACATTCATTCTCCACTATATATTTTTAAAAAAAATATTTTTCGCATTTCGCTATCACTATTTACTAAATCTACTCTAAAAAATTTCAAATATACATCTCTTATTATAAAAGACCCTGGTGAAGTAATATTATAATAAATGATAAATTCTATATGATTTACCATTTACCTCTAAAATTAATTTTTAACCACTTTCCGTTATAAAAAGAATTAAAAGAATTTTTTTTGTTCCAAATCATTAATAGGGATGACAATTTAACCTATCGACTCATAAACCTATGGGGACCTGTCTCTAATAAAATTGACCCGTCGCACCCAATCGGGACAAGGAGGCGGGTATAGGGCAATATTATCTGCCCTGTTGTGAGTCTGGGGTTTGTCTGAGTCAAGTTGGACCCGCCTTATAGACCCGTGACCCATAAAAAATTTTCATTTTTTTAATTTTTTAAAAAAATAATTCTAAGAATGTGTAGAAATTGAGGTATTCTAGGTCAAAATTTGAAAATGGAAAAATTCATGGGTTCTTCCGTGGGTCATATTGGCCTCCTACCTCGCCCCATGACCCGACCTGTCTTGACCCGCCATATGAATTCGTGGGTACAGGGTGGGTATGGGGCGACTTGAAGACTCATGCAGCGGGTCTAGGGTATAGCTAACCCACCCAAAACCCGTCCCATTGCCATCTCATTATCATCAAATATCACTACTACTATTTTATCTCTTTAACTTAAATTTTTACCAATATATAATTTTTCAGAGAAAAACAAATAATAAATTGAGTGGCTTTTCTCAAATCTCACGATTGTTGATGGAATTTTGTGATGGGATTTGCTATTTATATTTCCTCTTAAAAGTCCTAAAAAGTTTAGTTTATGGAGAAATCTTAAAAAGCCTTGTATAATTTGAATATCTCGTGGCTTTTTTAAACTTTAAAAAACTCTCAATTAAATACGTGAGACTTTGAAAAACTTTTAAAATGTCTTTAAAAGTCTCAATTAAATGCCTCAAGATTTCCAAAGTTTTAAAATGTCTACAAAAGTCTTAATTAAATACACCTTCCTAAGTAATATACTAAACATATAGTCTTAGTTTTTATGACGTGTGATTTATCGTATTGAATCAAAGTAAAAGTTTTAAACCTGATTTAATTTTACTTTATTATTATTTCGTCAATCTCACAAATAGATACTTAATCGAAATAAGAAGAAGTAGTCCAACTAACCCAATGCTTAAAATTTGTCTATCAACTATTGACATTTTGAAAAAATATAAAATGTGTAATACCCATCAAAATTTTAAGCATCTAATCGTCATTTTAATGATGATTAAATAATTACTTGAATTGTATCATAAGATTATGAGATTATTACTCAATTAAATGTCCAAAATTATAATGTGACAAACATGATCGTATTCAAAGATATAAGATTATCACTCAACGAACGCCAAGAATTAGAATACGATTATTGACAATGTTATTGTACTTGAATTATTGCAAGGTTATTACTCAAATGAATATCAAGAATTAGAACATGACCATTGACAATGTGAACGATATTTTAATAATAATTTTGAAAGTAACTATTGACATTGTATTGATTGACTAACCCCATGATGTTGCGGTATTGAATGACGATGTGAATTTGTATTAATACATCACAAGATTCAAAGATTGTTACTCGAGTAAGGCCTGAAAACAATAATATAGTTATTGATTAGTATGATTTAAAGTATAGCTACTTAATTGAAAAACCACGTTAAGTTGAAGGTCTTGAGTTACATAGATCAAAACACCATAACTTGATTTTAAGATAACACAAAGTATAAAGTCTTTCCGAGCAATAAATGATCCGTTTCGCCACCTTACCCCTTGCAGTGTACGGCGCTAGATCGCGCCACGTGTCGCGTTTTGATTGACGAAATTTAAAGATTTATTAAAAACAACCATAAACAAGGATAAAGTAATTTGAAGACTTTACAATTAACTCCAACCAACCCTATCCCTTGTCCTCTTGCTCTCCGCATCCTTATCTCCATATATATGCTTATTGTCTCACATCTTGATAAATGCCAAGCCTTTTTTAATGTATAAAAAGGGAAAATTCGTCCAAAAATAATAAGGAAAGAAGAATAATCCCTAAAACCTTCCAAACACTTCGTTTAACGTTTGGAAATTACCGCTTTTCATAAATGTAATGTAATGAATACACCTTGAAATACCACTTTGATCAAGAAAAATGAAAGTTTTGAAGGTATTTGTCAACAACTCAAAGAATCTTTGAAAATATCAAGTTAAAGAGGTGAGTAACTAATACTTTGATTACTTTTTAGCTTTTACGATGTTTTGATACAATAAGTATGGTTTTTTATTGAAGTCTTCTATGAGGTAAACATGGATTTTGATGCATTGAAAAAAAATATTGATTATTGCATTTGAATCACTAGTTGATACTCTACCCATCTTGTAATTGCTTTACTTTATTGCCATATTAGGAGTCATCTAATGATACCGAGATGGGCAATGATTAGTGTGGTATTTGCTTTGTAATTTTATTGAATTGTTTGGAATTCCGATAAGAGTCAACTGAGATTCAAATGTAGATCTACTTAATTGTAATGGCTATGGTCGAATTAATATGAATATTACGCGCACCACGGGTAGTAGTTTAACTAGTGATAAGGCCTTTTGTGTATTGAAAAGCTTTGTGCATGAAATAATTTTCTTGAAAATAAATCTTTTAAATGAAAGGTGAATTAAAGGGTTTTGTTACTAACTGAGTACGTCGTACTCACTCCTCATTTCTACAATTTTTGTAGATAATTGAAGATATGATATTTGAAAAGTAAGGCAAGCCATGATTTAGAGCATATTCAGGAATGAGAGTAGGGTTTGACATGTAGTGGAAACCTGTCTTTAAGGATGCGGCGAAAGCAATTATGAACTTAATATCTTTTGTATTTATAAGTATGCCTACATCTCTATGATATATATCTTATATAATATATATATATATATGATAGTCTTTATAATGGTTTGAAGTTTACTTTTCAAGTTAAAAGCTTTCTAATGATTCAACTTTACTTTTGAAATCAACGAGTTATATATATTAATATACTTTTGTGTTCCTCACTTTTTATTAAAAAAAAAAAAACCTAGTTTAATGATTCTTTAAAAATATAACCACTTGCAGTTCAAGAAACTAGCCTTATCAAAATAAATATCATTTCGATCGTTTTGTACGTTCTATCCCTAAAGTTTATATAAAAGCTTCCGCTATAGATTTCGTTTATTAGTATAAGATATTCTTCAATAATTGAAAATTAGCGGGAGCGTAACAAAATCTTTGAATATAGCCTTAAAAACTAATTAAATATACATAACAAACATTAATAGATAATAAATAACATATTATATATACAATAAAAATATATATAAATTTTTGTATATTATAATATAATAAAATAATAATAAAACGTAACTAATGGATAAGTATTATTATTATTTTCTTGAAGAGAATGGATTATTATTATTGTTATTATAAAATAAAAAAGTGAAAGAAGCACATAAAAGTAAGATAGTGGTTTTTGTGAAAAAACTTAAATATGACTACTATCCTACTTTAATATATAAGCACATAATGTTTGTTATACATATTCAGCATGCTAGATAAGTCAAGGCCCATATGGGGCTGCCAAGCTGGATTTTTGGACCGGTATATCGGCCAACGCTATGAATGATTGAATTTTTATAGTACTAGGGGTGGTACGTGCATTACACATGTAGATGATTTCACGCCGTACTTATTTTTTCATAGTTGAAAAATAAAGATTTTTGATACCCGGATTGCAATAAAATATGCTAAAATGAAAAGTTTCAAAAATAAATCAGATCATCTCACATGGTCACCTAATGAACATAAACATATAATAATGTGCATTTATAAACATATATAATCACATATAACAGCTTTCACAAAAACATACTCATGTGTGTGTATATATACACATACAGACACAAATGATTACAGTCTAAACTGCATAGAAGACATATAAAAATTATATACCATTACAAATATATCAGTTAAGTTCCATACAAGAAGAATCTTAAGAGACTTTAGATGGCAAAGCTTCAGGGGTCAAATGACAATAACTTGTAGAAGAAATGAACCCTCAGCTATAAGAGAATAATTTATCATCTTTTTGGAGAATTATAAATAAAGTTTAGGATATGATTAGTTAGACAACCTTGCAGGCCTTATCTCGCAAAGAAGTGAATTTCACTTATTATTAGTATTTTTTTTTTAAAGAGAAGTATCTCAACTAGAAAACAAACAAGTGGATTTCATGGATATTGCCAAGGTAGCCCGAGCAATGCCTTGTCCTTGCCTCAAAGAAAACCTGCACCAAACATTTCTCAAAATATAATTTCACCGAGTCTAATTTCCTTGTCATCTTAATAAACTATCACTTCAAGTATAGATACATAAAACTGATTTGGTCTCCAATGCAAAAAGGTCGAGGGCGCAGCTTTTCAACAATTAATATCATTTTAAGGTGTTAACTTGAAGATATGTTATAAAAAATTATTTAATGTTATAAAAATTTATTTTACAAAGTAATTAGCAGATGTCATTATGTCAAATACAATACATGAACACAAAACACCAGATGCATTCTGTAGTTCCTTTCTAAATGTAACAAAATGGAAACCATTACAAGATCTTAGTTATTAGAGTAGAATAAGTAAGAAGCAATAACCCACTCTCTCCCCACCCCCACCCAAAACCAAAATAATAATAATAACTTTAAAAAAAAAAAAAAGAAAAAGAGGCCAAGTTCTTATAGGTAACCTTTCCGTCTTTTTTTCTGAAATGTAATTTTTCTCCATAAATTACAGTGAAAGTTTGATTAGTTTAGATAAGTGTACTTATATACTATTTAAGCATTAAAAGCATATCTCCACAACACTTACATCAACTTTATAGCTTAGCAAAACTGGAATGTACAACTTAGATAATGTACACTTCTTCTCCCTCGTCATTAACTATAGAATTTGACTCTTCCAATTCTTCTCAGCTGCGGGCTCTTCATTCTATTTGAAATAAATACATAATTGGTTTTTAGTTATCCATGGGATTAAAAAAAATGAAAAAGAAAAGGAAAGAAATTGATTGACTTCATTTTAAGACAGAAGAGGAACACCATTAGCAGTTTCTTGCTATAAACCTGAAGGTTCTTTTCATTATCCACATCATGAAATGCCATGTTCATTTTTTAAATCTTATCTTCAATCTACCCCCTCGCCTCACGATCAAATTCTTGTATTTGGTCGGCGCTTGCATCAACAATTTCATATCTTAAAATATATCTTTATATTAGAAGTCGCTTTAAACATAAATCAGTGCCTCAGTTCACTAGATGAATTCCCCCATAAACCATCTCTCTGCACAGACTCTCAAATGGACATCAAAGTTAATTCATATCCAACACCACATGAGTCTGTCACTTCTACAACACCGTGAGTATGTCACTTTTACAACGTCCCAGATAAATATAGATTAAAGATTTATATGTCAATTCTATATCTAGACAGACATAGTCATAGCAATATTAACAACTTAAATATCATGATTATATCATATTTTAGTAGTAATTTTCAAATCACCAAATTTAGGTAGGTGATAACCAAGAGGCACTGCAAAAATATTTCTAGATTTAGAGGACTCCATGAAGTGCAAAACAACAAGGTTGTTTGGGAGGTTATTTTGATAGCTATTTTGCTGTATATTTACTAAAATATGAAAAGCAATGGGTACTTTACTCTTAATCAGTTACTGTAAAGAAAAAGAAAAAGGAGATGTCAAAATACACAAATTAGAAGTGAAAACAATGGTAATAATGAAATCAAAACAAAATGAGAACAAAAGGAAAAGTATTACCTGTACATAATCTTCTTTAACTGCTCGTGTTGTTATCCACAATATCTTTCATTTACTTCAAAAATTCAAAACTTAAGTTACAGTAAGGAAGAAGACAACGACAAAGCACAATTTAATAATATACAACAAATCTCCGGGCCAATTTATCGAATTAGGGCTTGTAAATTTTTCAAGAAAATTAACCATGACTTAATAAAGGTATATATCAATGAATGAGGTAACAACTCTCTGCTCAATCCTTTGAAATCTATACAAACAATTGCATAATTGCAGATCGAAAGAACTTGCCAGTTGCGAATTTCCCCTAAATATTTCTGACCGAATTGTGACATCTTCAAAGGAAGAAACCGAAAACAACTTGAAACCAAGGGGGAAAAAAGATCAACGCAAAAGAAAAGCCAAGGTCGAAGTAAAAAAGAAATGAAATTTTAGCGGAGAAGAATATTCCGGGAAAGAAAGAACGACACAGAAGGGAACAACATCGGGCAAGAGAAGCCTTCGGCGAATGAGGTCATGTCTTATTCTCACTATATATATCAAGGGTAAAATGGGAAATCAAAAATTGAACAATGAAAACGACGCCGTTTAAGAGCTCAAATGCTGAAAACGACGTCGTTCGAAATATTGTTCGAGAAAACAATAGCCGAGTTCGCTCTTTTATATAGTAGGAAAAAGGGTGCTTTTTCAATTGAAATATATTTTTCAAACACCTTACCTTAAAAAATTAATAATAAAAGTGGGTTTTATGTAAAGAACCATTTTAATTATATTGTGCATAAAATGCTGCTCTTACTAATTTTAACGACTTCCTTCTATTTCTGCGGTAGCTAGCTCTCGCAAGAAAAATTTCGAGCACCAACACTACATGTCTTATGTACGTGCATGAATGCAAGTCATGTAGTTAAATTGAATTCTCGCTATAGTCTTTGTTCTTTAGATCATGTCCTCAACGTTACTCCCTGCACACCAACAGACATTACGTGCTTGTCTTTCACAGCTAAAGCATTATTATTCATGAATAACACTAGACGTTCCCTCCATCTTGTATCCACCACCTATCTATTCATCTAATTAAATTATTACTTGTATATCGCGCTAGATTAAAAGCAAATTATCACGAAATTATCACAATATAAAATAGAGTTTTGCTACACTTACACAATCATAATTGACAATATCTTGTTTTTTCACATATCACATTACTTAAATCAAATCTCAATCCAATGGGCACCATTGAATTGTGTAAAATATTTGTTTACACAATTTTGTACAAGTAGTGTTTTCCTATATAATAATAACGGTTTTGTTAGATGGCGTGTGGTGTCTCTGTACCGTTTGTGCGTATTGTATTCATGTAAAAAAAAAGTAATTTAATTAGAGTGGATAAGAGGTTGACATGAAATAGAATAGATGTGTAGCATCGTTATCCATTATTCATTTACCCAATTCTCATTGGCATTGTCACAAATTTATTTTTTTTCCTTTTTATAAAACCTTTCTTTTACAGTAAATGAGATTCATAATTGAAGACGCTAAAAATTAAAATCTGAAAATAGATGTGATTGTTTGAGAATGAAAAAGTTATGGTTAGGAAATTTCATTGTCTAATATTTGAAATTTTTTACTTAAAGCAATATCAAACATAATTAAATGACTGTTTAATTCTCATTATTTACATTAACTTATAAAGAGAAATTATAGTGACGTGAAATGAGTGGCGTAAAATTAATGAAAGTTGAAATTTATGGTTATAAATGAACAATTATCAAATTAATAGTCAAATCAGTGATAGTGAGATTATAATGTGTTTTGAAAAAGATAATCAAACACCTTTTAAGACTCGTGACTATTTGATATATCCTATTGATTTTAATGAAAACGAATTGAACTTGATCGATTTGATTCAATGTACATACAATGTAAGTTATTTATGATTTCAGCTCTGGTTAGATATTTGAAACTGACTTTGAAAGTGACTTCAAAATTAATAATGGTTGTGTTATGGCAACATTAATAAGAAGTCACATCATCGTAGAGGTTGTTCGATTCTTATTATTCTTCTAATTTATAATTTTACCTATCAATGATTTGACATTTTATTTGACAAATGTTTAAATATTTTTATATTTTCAATACACATTTTACATCTCTCGTCATTATAATTTCCTCACATTTTGACAAATAATGAGCATCAAACAAGCTCTTAACCAAACCGCGTTATGAAAGGTTCTAAATGGTATTTTGAAACAATTGCTATTCAAGTCCGAAACTTTTCCAAGAAATGCAACCAGGTCTAACCTTTGATTTTTGGCGTTACAATCTCAGTGGTTGATTAAATAGGCACTCAAAGGTCCTTGAGATCACTTGTATTTAAGTCTTCATAATCACGAGTTCAATTCTGCGTCTTCTTTTGACTCTACATAGAGGCAGGCAAGGTTCGGGTTGACTATCTCAGCTCTGGAAACAGTGTAACTTGAAAATTGGCTTGGGTCCAAGTTGAGTTGGTCACGAGGGTATACTAATATTTTGGGTATTTTCATACGGATAATTGGCAATAAAATGCACTTGTGTCATATTTTTGGGTAAATTTCACAAAAGGTCTCTAACCTTTTAAAAATTCTCACATAAGCTCCCTATAAAAGGAATCCATCTATTTTGACAATTAAAAGGAAAAAGAATAACCATTTTACCAGTCATATTAAATTTAGAATAAAAGAACAAAAAATTTTCTTATATATAAAGAAAAAATATTTGAAAGAAAATTTACCCTACCTCCACAAGGCATGTGACACATAACTCATAATTCTATTCTCGTAAATGACGAATAATATACCACAAAAAGTATTTTACATATATACACTTATGGGCATCCTTCATCATTTTATTGTTTACCAATCAAATCAAACTCTCCAGTCAGAAAAATGTTTAAACTTTCGTAGATTGCAGTAAAAAAAATTGATGGTGAAGGGGTGAGGATGATTAAAGATGCCAAGGAATGGAGAGGAGAAAATGAGTTTCTCGCTATTGCTTGCCGATAAGTTATGCCAAAATGGGATTGTGAGTTGGGTGAATGGGAAAGATAATAATATTTATTTTTTTCTTTTATTTAAAAAATTATTTTGCTGTTTTTATTTTTTTTTATTTAACGAGGAGGGTAAAAAAGTTACTTTCTTTCCATTTAACTATTAAAATTGACGGATTCCAACTATAGAGACATTTTGTGAATATTTTTTAAAAAGTTAGAGAGTCCAGATGTGAGAAAAAAGTTAGGGATGTAACTATTACATTTTGCAAGGGTTATAGACCTATTGTGAAATTTACCCTTTTATATTTGATATTATTATTAGACATTGTTCTTCACAATATCAAACATTAATTTCCCTTCAATCCTCATATTTCTTTCTCCTTATCCTTATATATATATATATATATATATAGATAGAGAGAGAGAGAGAAAGAGAAAGAGAGAGAGAGAGAGTATAGGGGAAAGTCATGTGTGGTACGAACTCAGAACCTCCGTCCCAAGACGCAAACATTCTAATTATTAGATAACAATTCAAACCACCTCTCCTTATCTTTTTAAATTAAAAGTCTAATAATAATTTGCAACATGAACATTATTATAAGCATTCTTACATTGGAGAAATTTTAGTTGTAATGTCAATATCTTTTACCACATATACATTGTGTACATTGTTATACTAAAGATACTTTTGTAAATCTCTAAAGTAAGTATAAGTCGCCAGTTTATTTAGCATCTCTTTATTGAAATTGAAATTTGAATTGGCCTAATCTCCCACCACTGTCAACTTGATTATCCTGCCAAATTGACGGGGAGAAATCATTTTCAAATTTGGATAAGTAAATATTTTTATGTATATATTCACGTACATTACTAAAAATTTTCTATCACTTTAGATAGATGCGTTATTATAACTTCTGTCTATGTAAGTATATAAGAGTATATCCAATGCGTCTGGTCCTTGGTGGAAGTCTTCCGGGAGAGAGATACATACAAAAAATTTGAACAGTCCCACATGTTTTATATTTTATTTTTATTTTCTTTTTTTTAATCACTTTTCTCTCATTTACCCTACTCTTTCCTCACTTTTACTCCCTTGTATCCCTTGTAGGGTCTAAATTTGGACATTCTTCAAAGACTTTGTTACTACTATTTTATTATTATTTTTAAATTTCTATCTATCTCTCTTATCTTTTACACTTTTCTCTCTCTTTTTTCCTACACATCTTTTCTCTAACGTTCAAATAAAATAATCATCTCATCTCTTCCTCTTCCTCGCCATTCAAAATCTTGACATCCTATTAGAGATACTCTAAATACACACCGTGTAGAAGTGTCTCCAGTATAAATGCAATACTTAAGTCATCGGAGAAGCCTGTCACACTGACACTGACAAGAGAGCGTGACAGCATATGAAACGACATACGGCCACAGGATGCACCCAAATTCTCCAGCCCACGTTAGATTTTCGAAACCGGACCCACGTCCTCACGCGTTTTTAGCAAAGAAAAAAAATCGCATTCTCCCGTCTTTGACCTTTGTTACTCCTTTTCCATTATCTTCTTATTATTATTAGCTGTAAACCAGAGTATCCCTTTCCTACATTTTATTATATCCTAGTATCCTACTACTTATTTTGGTATTGTTTATAATACATTTTAAATTCTAAATTTTTAAAACACTGTCATTTTCTTTTTGACACATCACACACCTATTATTTCAAATAACAATTTTTCACTTTTTAAAAAAATTTCACCAATCAAATTAAGGCAAGTGTCCAAAAAATTTTAAATTTCAAAATATATTATAAACTAATTTAATTATAAACGATACCAAACATACCCGTAACTTTCATCAATAATCCTTTGATTTTCCAAAAAGCACTTAATTTTGGACATTTTTCCCAAGAGTAGTGTTATTTAGCACCACTTGTGCTTGGAACCATATCAATGTGGTATTGAATGATAAGTCAAATTAAGTGGGTCATTTATTCATGCATTTAATTTCACTTATCATTCAATACCACATAAACTAGTGTCAAGCACTACTGGTACTACATAGCATTATTCTTTTCCCAATTCTAGTCTACCCTTTATAGTCGTTTTCAAATTACTTTTGTTTTATTTGTCCTCAACTTCCTATTCACTCAATACTATCAAATCTCATAAAGTATCATCAGTTACATAGAAGATGCACCAAAATATAGTCACGAGATTCAGTTTAACGTCTTTCTTGTACTGTTTGAGTCACACGAGACTTTAGTCTTTGAATATTCACACTTTTTTTTTTAATCGATGAGATGTAACCTTTTTAACAACTTAAAATGAAAAGGGAACCAAAAATTTTTTATAGAGATTTAACAAGCTTGAGGAGATCGAACAATTTGATACTTTGTCTATGTTCAAAAAAACATCACCATCTTCCTTTCAAAAAAAAAAAAAAAACATGACAATCCTTTATGCCAATTTGACAAATGAATGGACAAAATTTAAATTTTAAAGTAAGATAATTATAAGCCGTTGAACAAAATTAATCAATTATCCATTTCATTAGTTGGCATTCAAAATTCTTTGATTGATAAATAATAATATAAACACTCACATGATAAGTATCCACAAGACTATGACTCGAGATATTGCTTCTCATAGAAGAGACAAAGTATATATTATTATATTCATATGAAAATATACATTAATTGAACTTGGCTTTCAACATATCACCACAAAGCCAACTGGTATTTACTAAATTACAGTAATATGTTGCAAATTGGTCCAAGATCCTGTGTTTTATGGGACCCTTTTCAAGAATTCTTTCCAAGTACAAAAGCCCCCCTTAGACCCCTCCAATTCCCTCCCAATCCTCCAGAAAAATATTAGCTACAACAGGAGATTTTTTTACTTTGCTTTCACTAGCTACCAAAATGGCCCGACCGCAACAGCGTTATCGAGGCGTTCGACAGCGGCATTGGGGTTCTTGGGTGTCGGAAATTCGCCATCCTTTACTGTAAGTTATTCCGTAGTCTTGATTTGAAGCATGCATTCTGTTGTCACTTAACTCGTTTGGTACTCGATATTATCCAATGTACGGAGGATACTGTCCTATATACTCCTATGCTACAACTATACCTTTTGATTCCTCTGATACTAAGAGAAATTAACCTTAAATTTGTGTTGTGTGTACAGAAAGACAAGAATCTGGCTAGGCACATTTGAGACAGCAGAGGATGCAGCAAGAGCCTATGATGAAGCAGCTCGACTAATGTGCGGGCCGGGGGCTCGAACTAATTTCCCTTACAATCCCAATTACGTGAACCACTCTTCTTCGTCGAAGCTTCTATCGGCCACATTGACTGCAAAGTTACACAAGTGCTACATGGCTTCTCTCCAACTGGCTGCGAAACAATCGACCCACGAACGTCCTCAAGTAGTCCGTTCGCCAGAGGCGACAGTCCCTGGAAGTGCCACCGGTGCCATTAAAGTAGAGAATGCCGGTTTCTGGCAAGCCGATTATGAGAAGAAACCAATGGTCCAAGTGCAAGAAATCAAGCCACTTGAGGAGGACCATATCGAGCAAATGATCGAAGAACTTCTTGATTATGGCTCTATCGAGTTCTGTGTAAACTAGCTATATCAGTGTCACGCGGAGCGTGTGTACCAGCTTATTTCGACAACATCACTCTTGATGGTGTCGAAAAAAGTCAAGACTAGGCCATTTTTTGGCTTCTAGTTATTAGTATATTAGTCCAACAAACTCTGTAACTTAACCCATTTTTCTAAACCTTAATGGTTTCCTTAATTAATCTATTCAACTATGTTAGGACCTCACTTGTATTAGTCGAAAATCATGTACATTGTACTGTGTTATCCTATTCGTTTAAGAAGGATTCCGTTCTACTTGACATTGTTACGTCTTGCTCGATTGTTGATAACTTATATCCTAAACCTAAATGCGAATACTTAGCAAAAACTCGAGTGTCGAGTTGGAGAACAGAATAATGTGAAACAATAGACTTTGTTAAAAATCCAAATCCAAAAGTCTGTCAAAAATTGTAGAGAGAGTACGTGTATGGTAGTTTTCCATGTGGCATTGGCTTTTGCAAAAATCTAACATAAGTATGGAGAAATTGCCTGATTTTTTCTGGGATTTGGTGGAGTATGTGTGTTTGGGAAAAAAGGATTACTTTTTTCAGTGGCACTTTGCTGTGGGATTGCCGCTGGTAAAAGCAATGGGGACACTGAAAACAAATACTTTGTTAGGTTTTATTTCAACTCAATCAAATAATTAGAATTTTACCCGTAACTTTAAAATATCGGGACTCTATGAAGAATTTTTTACTAAGAGCAACATTAATGTAGAGGGAAAAAAAGTTAAGGAGAAAAAACCAAGGGGAAAAGACATATTTTCAAATAATGTGTAGGCGGAAAAACTAGAGAGGAAAGATGAATTGGACATGTGACATTATTGAATTGGATGAAATAGATTTGTGGGACAATATCAATCGCCAAATGAGGGGCAAAATTTAGTCCCTGATTTACCTTCCCCCCTTCTCAAAATAAGATTTTGCACCCCAAATGTCCTACATTATTTGTGTTTGTGGGGGAAATTTCGGTTCCTCCTCCGTCCCAAATTAATTGTGCTCTAATTAGAAGAAACTAATAGGTACCTAAAGATAGATCATGGGCCTTGTTTAAGTAATTTTAGGCTGGAAGAGAGTTCGATTTAATTTTAGACTGGAAGAGAGTTCGATTCATTCTTCATTTGTATCCAACGCTCACATAACTAGAAGCAACCATTAATTCAAAGAGGGGCAAGACAGAACTATATACATTTTTGTTTAATTCTTATATACGCTAACACAAAATTTAGAAAAGATAAATTTAAAGATTTCTTGAGAGGAAAATAGAGATACATATTATATTATTTGTAATACAGAATGGTATCGAGGTAGTAATTAAAAGAGAAATTAGTAATTTTGTATGAAATTTGAAATGAGAATGCAACACTGTAGAAATCATAGAAATTTGAGGACCAAAGTTGAAAAACGGGTTGTCTAATTCTAATTATGTAAGACACTGATGTTGTGATTAGTAAGACTTATATATAACAACTTTTTCGTAACTTATTTTGCCATTTTAAACTTATAATAGTAGGTTAAATGTCATTTTAACTTATCATGGGAAATAACTAGTTACCCCTGGGTAATATGACTAGTAAATTCCTTGTTTTATTCTTTTCACGTCATTTCAAATGTAACGTGATTTTATTTAATAATTTGTCCAACTCTTTTTGTCGTTTAGAATTTACGTTAAATCCTCTTGTAATCTCGTATAAAGTGATGTTTATATCACAAAATCTTTGCAGGAGGGACATCACAACTCTATGAAAATTAGGACAATTTTCATCACAGGGCACATAATTTCTAAAATAGTAAAACTTTAGGGAATAAACTTACCATTTACGAAATAAAGGGGAAACTCTACTTTCACTAGTGTCAACCAAACAACTACTGTATATGTCTTTTATTAAACTAAATATATTGTAGTTTTCAGTTGTCACGTCTAATTTAACACACTAAACTGTAAGGCGAGTTCGACGCATAACTTTTTTTTTTTTTTTTAAACTTGAAAAACTATACATAGTTATCTGAAACTCTTACTTATCATATGCTTTTACATTTATACAAGATAACTAACTAGGTTCCAGGGATTGAAATGTCGTGAGGCAAGACTTATAATAATAACATGGATAACAACATCATTGACTCACATAATATCAAATGGATATTTTGGAAGTGAAAGGCATACGACAACAATATTTTTTGGATTCATCACGTGTACAAATAAATGTATAGATGTATTTACAGAAAGGGTGTAAAATTACAATTTCACATCATATTGTGCATTAAAGAAATGAGAAAATATATGCCTAAAATTATAATTTTACTCTCTATCTGAAAATCTATTTATACACTTTTATATGTATGTGTAGCATATCATATTTTCTTCTATAGCATATTCTGAAAGAAAAATACCATGCGTAGCATTATTATTGGATTGTTATTGTTTTCCCAAATGCATGATCACTTTTAGATATTTTGGCTGTCCCCATTCTCCACTGTAGAGGACTCATGATTGTGCCCTGTTTGGGAATTGATTTTGCTCCCCGCAATTGCAAAACTTTAAAGCTATTTAATCTAATTATTTTGGTTTTTCAATTTTTCATTCACTTAAAGTTGCCCAAATCATGATTTTGCCAGTAAGTTCACCATCATTATTCTTTTGAATTTTGTGTCCATGAAATTTCACCTGACCAACCATCTTCCCAATCTCAAGACCATCAATCACTATGACAATTACCAACTAGCTACCATATTAACCCCATCTTCAGTTCAATATGTAATAAGAACAACATGATAAGTCCATGAGAATACTTATCTCTAAGGGTCCGTTTGGGAGAATTTTTCTAAGGAACCGAAACGAGTTTCTTGTTAAAGAGCCCGCTATTTTTGAACCATTTTCCAAATGATCTCATTTATTCTCATTTTGAAATTTGAATTTAGCCCCTTGATTAGTGATAAGTGAGAACAAACCCTAAGATCCGGACTGAGTTTATGGATTGTATACATTAATAAGTCAAATTCATTGTATCATGTGCAATATCCATTAATGAAATTCATTTATGTTTAGTTAGATAGATTATTTCTTCCTCGACTACAAAATAAATTTACATAGACTAAAAAGATATAAGAGAAGGGAAATGAAAATGTTTTGTTTCCCTTTCCCTTCTCTTGATGATCACACAAAGCTCTATACCTAAAATCTTAGGCTAGTAACTGGAAACATACATTCCTACATACTTTTCTCCAGGTCTTGAATTATTATGGCGATTATCGTCTCTCTATTATTTCTACTCACTATTTCTATCCATTTCGTGTGTGTGGGTGTGTGTGTCGCCTTGATTCATCTATCATAATTGATGTACTGATGTAGTATTTTAATTTTCTTGTTCCAATCTGTCCAGGGATGGCAAAAAAGCCCCGAAAACCCGAACCCGATGAAAACCCGCCCCGACCTGCCCCGAAAACCCGAAATTTCAACTTAGTTTAAAAAAAAAAAAAAAATTGGCGTTGAGGTTGAATCGAACCCTCAACCATCAGTCCAACTTATCCCAACCTTTAACCAACTATGCCGCCTCTGACTTGTGAATTAGTGCCAACTTGTTTTGTAATAACTTAAAAACAAAGTTGAATCCCAAAAAAAAAAAAAATATCAGACAACATGTTTTATGTTTTTATTGTGTTATTCAAATTCAATATTAAAAAATTTTAAGTATATAGTTGTAATTATTATATTTTATTGTAAATGTATTATTATACAGGAATCAGTTGTTACTGGGTACTGCACAAATATTGAAGATGAAGAATGAAGGAATATTTTAGAATGTAATTTTATGAATGATTGAGTGTTGCATTATATTTGTTTTCGTTGGAACCTTGGTAAAATGAAATGTTATGTTTAAGATTTGAACTCTGCTTGTAATTCGAACTTAGAATATTTGGTGTTTTGTGTGATTGAATCCTTATAATTTTGAATGTTAGTAATTAGAATCTTTATAATTTTTAATGTTAGAGGGTAAAAATGTGTCTTTTTAAAGGGATAATAGGTAACTAGGATATAGGGATTTTACCAAAAAAAAAAAAAAGAAATCGGGGCAGATGTCGGGGATTTTCCTATCCCCGCCCCGCCCCGACTCACTCGGGGATCGGGGCGGGGTCGGGGCAGGGTAAAAAAATTCGGGGCGGGGACGGGGAAGGCCAAACCCGACCCCGACCCGCCCGTTTGCCATCCCTAGAAGAATATAATGTGTGATATATATATATATATATATATATTTATGTATACGCAATTTATACTGACACCACACTTTTAACTAACTACTCTATAATATAATTACATTCAATTTCCTTATTTTTTTCTAACTTTTACATTTACATCATTAACTTATTTTTGTAATATTTTTTATTTTTAACCTTTTATTATGTGTGACATTTTGTATCGTATAATATTTTGACTTTAAATATTTCGTTGTTACAACTTTCTAAAATTTTTTAATAAATACAAAAGTAACATCTCTATGAAGTAGAACTACATATTTTGTTAGATTTGAAGTACAAAAACAAAATTTTTTGAACATATACCCATTATTAAGAATATGATGTGATAATTAAATGGAGAACTCGAGAAAAAATATGGCTAAAACTGTTAGTGCTTAGTGGCGGAAATGTTACAAATAATAAAGATTGTGGTTCTTTACTCTAATAAAAATGTGGTGGGAATATACAAAGGTGTAGCAGTATATATATTTTCCCTTTTACTTAAAAAAGAGACTATAATTGTATTCAATATCCTTCATCTCTTTTAAGTTTTTAGATTAAGGCATTAAAGTTTTCTTCGTCATATTTTCATCTTTAATCTTCTATGGATTATCACATATGCATCTAACAATGAATTTTTTTTTTCTAAAAATTTTATTGTGAGAACTACTTAAATCTTTTAATTTAAATAAACAAAAAAGCAAAATCTATAAAAATAAAATTACATATTTTTTAAGATTTTAAGAAATACAAGTGAAATTTTTGGAATAATAACTATCACTAAAAAACAAGATATAAAAATAATTAAATGTTCAGGAAAATGCAATAAAGAATTGTTAAAACACAAATATTATATGTTATAAAGATTAAAGACTTCCAAAATAAGAAAAATATGGTGTAAACTATAAAAAGGTATAGTGTAGATACTCTCTCTCTCTCTCTCTCTTTCTATATATATATATATATATATATAGACACACACACATATATACAAATTGTAAAGAGACATAAAAAATAGACATTATTAGGTGACATTCTTATGTGGCAGACTTGTATTGGATGATGAAAAAG
>CAVNYN010286626.1:3330-33433 GCA_963692815.1 Nyctanthes arbor-tristis | reverse complement strand
ACCCTCCAGTCTTTCTACTTCAATAAGAATGTGAATACAATAGATACATAAAGCACGAATTCATTATACAAAGCATGGATCCAACGAAAATATGAGTTGCAACACAGGTATGCAGTGATTGTGCAATATGACACCACAGATGCATCGTGAATTATGAATGTAACTATCCTTCAATTTTCTCTCTCTTATAACAACCATGGAAAATACATAAAAGATCTCTTTCAAATCATAAAAGGAAGGGGGATCGGCAACTTGTTACCCTATATTTGAACTCTCAGTTTCTTAATTTATACACTCAATCTATGATAAACATATCAATCATTAGCAAAGAAAGTGAAATCCAATTCAACATTAAAGGAGGTAGGCATGCAACAATGTTTGTCCATGATTCTATGCAAACGGTGCTGATAATAATGGCAATGGGTAGCTGAAACAGTCGCCATCGGTTTCATTGCAGCTAGCAATAACAAACCTGAGGTGACAAGAACAACGGAGAGTTTTGCTTGAGGAAAGCAATATTGCATGTCAAATATATGTTGAATTGAAAAATACCAATACTCACCAACCTTTTTCTTTCAAAATTGTTTGCAGGTAATACATGTGAAAAGAAGTACTCCCTCCGTCCCAAAAATATAGTCTACAGTTCCTTTTTGGGATGTCTCAAATATATCGTCTCTTTCCTTATTAAGAAGTCTAATTTTCATTATTTTAACCTCATTTAACATTTAATTAGAACTATCAATTTTAAATTCTACTCATTAACTAAAGGTAAATTTGGAATACAGATTGCAAAATGTATCTTTCCAATACAATTCTTGATCCGGGTGAAAAACTAAGTGGACTATATATTTGGGACGGAGGGAGTATGTAAATCATCTGTGAAGCAATAAAAAACTTGTATTGACTCAAAAAAGCTACAGAACTAAGTACAGTGAAATCAACGAAGGTCATTTATCATCGATTTAGAGAAAACAGGTGACACTGAACCAGTTGAATACACCCAGCATTGTCAAATCCCCCAAGCCATGGAGTGAGGTAATGTCTATTTATCAGCTGCGCAGCCTATTTATGAACATCAACATCAAATCTTTGCATCCAATTCATGAAAAGTGGAAGAGAGGAAAGGCAGATGAGTAAAAGCAACTAAACATTTGGTTGGGAAATAAACTTTTATAACCCGATTATGAGTGCAACTGCAATATATGACTGAGATCAGTATTTGTGCGTCCACAGTGTGGACTTCTAATCAACCATTGTTGATGAAGTGTTTCTTTATTTTCACTTACTTAGCATAACTCTACCCTATCATGAACAAACATGGTCGTAAGCACGTCCCAGATATTCAATTATATTGCAACCCCGACATTTTAAAACATCAAACACCCTTTTCCCTAATTATTCATTTCCTTTATTCTCTTGACCATGTGGTTAAAAGGTCAAACACTTAGTGGAAGCTGAAATAGAAGTGAGAAACACACATTACAACTCAATTTTGCGAATAAAGATACTTTCCCCTTAAAACTTCATTTAAAACACAAGTCTCACCAATTCAATGCATTTGTTCTTCCTCTAAATTCCAATTGTTAACTGCTAGGTTGGCATTCATTGCCAATTGTAATTAAGATAGACCTGTAACTCTTCATTCTCTTAGACTCCATCGCACTCCCATCCAACTTGAGACCAATAGAATGCAATTTTCCTTTGTAATGAAAACATTATAAGCACTAACAGTACAGTTCACAATCAAACTGGATTACCAGAAAAAGAGAACCCAAGTGCTTATAAGCCAATAAGTCAAGTCCTAATCTAGAAATGCCGGACCCTGTTAGGATCCAAAAAATCAACTCTTACATTCGAAAAACGAATTTGCGGTGACCCTTATTCCCAACTATGTGCCTGTGCAGATCTATCTTTTAACTAGAAGCATCCATCCCCAGGCTGCTCCATCTGCAAAAAGAGTGATTTTGAAAAGAGCGGCCGTTTTCAGATAATCTTTGATATCATTGTTATCCGCACAGTAGGTGAAAGATGCTCAAGTCCAAGTTGTTGTAAGGCTACCTTAAAAAGTCTTAAATTTGAGACGTGATACTCAATTAGTATCTTCACATCCACTTTCATAGTCGTAGAATAATCAGTTTAATCACCAAAGCACAGAATAGAAATTTTTCTTCTACCTCTTAGAGCTAATTGTACAATCCTCCAGGCTCAAACCATTTATTACCAACTAATCCCACTCCTACAATATCATGAACTTAACCCCAACATCTAAATCTTATCCTCAAATTCAAAAACAGAAGCAAAGATGATAACCTAAATCCAAAAATCCCATGTACAGATTAAGGGGGGAAAACCTACTACCAACCATAGCATCATCACCATATTTTTAATTGCCCTAATTTATGATCTAACAAATGCAAGAATTGCACATATTATATATACTTCCACATGCAAAAAGGGGACCTTTAGATCCATAATCCATACAATGAAAATTTTAAAAACTGACCGTGGTGGGCATAAATATAAGCAGTCCGCCAGGAGTAGATATGATCCCCCCGTTTGAGGCTGTCCCTTTCCACTCTGCTTGTTTCAAATGCATTCACACACAACAACAAAGAAAACCCAATTCGCAAATTATCATTTCAGGAAAAATGGAACTCAAATAGTTCTTCAAGCATAAGATAAACAATAAATTCCTTTACCTATTAGAGAGCAACCCCATTATCCCTCTAGATTTCCGTATCAATCTAACTGAAAACTGATGAAAGGTGATTAATTTTGCCGGGGAAAAATAAATCTTGAAAGAAAGATGTTTGTTTTTCTTTAAAGCTGGTGCGCCGATGGGACACTGTTACTTATGTAAGGACGATAAAACCCCTCAATTTTCGCACAAAATTTCAATACTTCATCGTTAAGTTTGGATATTTGCGACGGAATGGGGATTCCCGGAAGACAACGGCATTATTACGAGTTTTTCAAGTACGGAAGGGTAAACACTAAAAATTACTTTAGTTTAAGCGTAACTAGGCATCAATCTTTGATTTTCATGCCAATTTGCACCTTTTTGACAATTTCCCGTTAGATAATCGTTAGGGACCAACTTTTTATTTTAAAAACAAATTTGAAAATACTACTCCTTTCTTTCTTTCTTTCTTCCACTTCATTCATTATTGTCGTCTCTACAAAACGTAAAAAGTTATAAATACATATATGTATATATATATATACACGCCAATTAAGATATCTTTTTAAATAAAATTCTATGAAATCTTTAGTGTAAATTTTACGTTTCTACCTCCACCTCAATAGAGAATTTAAAATTCCCCTACCATTTTGTTAAATTAAACTACACCAATTAAGATATTATTTTTATAATTAAATTATTCTTTACATTGTCGCTAGGCAGCAAAATAAAAAGAAAATTTTCACCATATATTAAAAAACAGTGAAAAAAAATAACATTAAAAAATAACATTAGATCACAAAAACTAAAAGTAAAGGTTAGGACTAGTTGAGTACAAAATAAAGGTTAAGGACCAATTAAGCAAATGTTAAGGACCATTTACACCAATTTCCATTTTTTTTTTTTTGGCAAATACAATTATAAACGGCATTATAGCACTACAAGTGCATATCCTATTGAAATATAGCGAAAATAAATTAATAATACAAACCCCCGAACTGATATAGAGGAATACAAATAACAATAAAATGTTGAAAGCTCATATAGAACAGATTGAACTTGGGACATCTAAATCTCAGGACCTCAACCTTTACCACATAAGGTCCTAACCAAACTGGTTAAGACCTCATTGGCAAATGCTCCCTTTCTTTATGTTACAAAAATTTTGTTAAGGAGGGAAAGATGGTCTTGGCGGTGTGCTCCGAGACAGTAATAGGCACTTCATCAGAGCTTTTGTAGTTTTGTCGCACTAGCTTTCTTCCTCTAAAGGCAGCTGAAACAATGGCTATCAGGAAGGGGCTTCTTTTCCTGGCATGCTCTCACTTCCAAATTCAGAAGGTTGAATGCAATGCTCAAGCTGTGGTTTGTGCTTTGGTCTCAATAGATTCCTCGTCCCGCAATGCTTTGTTAGTTGATAAAGTGCGTGCTTCGTGATGTATTATGATTTGGACGGATTGTTTACCTATTGTTATCCCCGCCGGTTTTGGAGGAGTATAATTAATGCAATGAAATTACATCTACTTCCAGGGAGAAAAAAGGTTAGAATTGAATAAGTCCTTTTTGTTCCTAATACACACGAATCTACGTATGTGTATCACAAAAAATTTTGGACGTGAGATTAGTCGAGTAAATTGTTTTCACATCCTTCTTCTCTTGGACATGATTTTGATTTATTGAGATTGAAATTGAAATGTAACAATAATATTGTAGTGTGTGGTGTGACATTGTATTGTTAAAAAAAAAAGAAAAGAAATGAATACAACGACTCTTTTAATTTGTCGCTTGTGTTTTCGAAAAGAATAGATATATGCATTTCCTTTTTAATAATTGGACCACTTTGTATTTATTATTCTAACAGTCTTTAGTTTTTGTTCGTAATTTAAATTATGTTTTTAATACATTTTCCTTTTCTTTTTTTTTTTTTGATAAATTAAAAAATTTTATCCTTAATGATTGTTTCTTTTTTCCCCCTTGAATGGAATAAGTTTTTTCGTTTCAAATATTCAATTAGCATACTTGTAAATTGCAGAGAACTTCCATGCCTTCGTTGTTAAAGAATCGGCCACTAAGAAAAAGCCCAAGTAGGCCTAATTTAAAAGTCCATCTCAGGCGGGCTCGGCCCAAAAGAAATGACTCTATCAAGAGGAGCGGCTCTCAAAATTCATTCCCATATCCACGCCTTTTTTTTTTTTTTATAAATATTACAAGGGAAATGTCGGGAGAGTCCCTGTCATTTATTTATTATTGTACAAGTAATAATAAATAAAACACATATATTGTACATCTAATGTAAAAAGTGAATTATATATACATGTATTTGAAGTAAGGATATCATTTTCAAGGGCAAGTGATAAAATTAGTAGCATTCAGGCACCAGACATCTAGTGCCGTAACAGTACCCGATGGTGATATATCACAATACCAACCGCTGATATGAGCCCATCTAGTTTTTTTTTTAAATGAAAAAGAAAAGGTGATTTTGGGTTGGTGCCAACTGACCACTTTTTGTCTTTTTTAATAACAAAAATACATCATCTAATAGAGTGTTTGGCAACTCACTCGAATTATAATCTAGATTATAATCTGTCACACGATATCATTTCATTAGTTTCACTTTTTTCAAAAAGTCAAAAAGTAAAAGTCAAGCCGCAATCTTTTATTTTTTTAAAAAGCAACTAATAAAATGATGTCACGTAGCAAATTATAATCAAGATTATAATCCAGATAGTTGCCAAACACTTTGTAAGATTTTTAGGCCTTCCATCTCCACTTGAATTGGCCTACATTTTATTGATTACTATATTATTATGAAAAAGTCATTACATGAGATAGGGGAATAAAACCAAACCTCCCAACTAAACTCAATACAACATGACTCCAATTGAAAATTGAGATTTTAGTAAGGCAACCATCTATGCCAACGAAGTTGAAATGATTTTAGCAGAGTTTTACGACTCCTTAAAGATGCAATACATGAAGAAATAGTGAATTGCCCTTGAGTTGTCTTGACTCTTGAGTCCAAAAGATCACAGTACTCACAAGTTTTTATTATGGTATAAAAATCCCACATCTAAAAACTAGGAATAAATAATTAAAATATAAAGTGTCTTGACTACTCTCTTAATATGTTAACCTTTTAAAATGAAACATCAAACGTTTATAGTTTTTGTGACAACCTTTTGTACAAGGTTCTAAAAAACGTAAAACATGTAAGAGCGTTGTGGTCAAACATTGAACCTAAAATGCACCAATGTGTGATAAGAACATCATCAATGTGTGATAATTAAAACGCTAGATGTGACGAAGCGTGAAGGTCAAACTTTAAGCATAAACGCCGCTTAGGTACTAATGTGAACACATCATCGTCCTCATAAATCACAGAGTAATGTTATTATCTATGATGGAGCATTATATTGCGGAGTGAGTGGAGATGTATAAATGCTTAGGAGAATTAATTTATTCAATGTCCAATAACAAAATGACAATTAAACTAGATATCGGTCTTCAGTCTAGATATATAGCACTATTATAAATCACATCAATAGATGGTATTATACTACACCACTTATTTGTTACCGTAGTAACATCAGACGTTTGGTATTTAATCAAAATCATAATTCTGTGTCTTCCAACATGTATTACCGTCTCATGTCAATTTTAACTAGCAATAAAATCAGCAAATATTTATTATTTATCATAGCTAATTGACTAGCTGAGCATTTTTTTTTTTTTTTTGAAAAAAGAAGACAATTGATTTGGTAATCGAAAATCATTTTGACACAAAAAATTCTTATTCATAATGTTTATTTTCTTTCAAACTGATGTTTATTTTCAAATATGGTTACTCATTGTCACAAACATATTAATATCAATATCAACGCATCGATATCAATTTTTAGGGTTGTCTATGTGTACCTTACATTTTTAAAATAAAATAAACATTGTATCCTTAAAAGTAAACCATCTCAATAAAGTTGAAGATGTCCCACGGGCCAAATCTTGTAACACATTACACATATTCATTTTAATAACATGGAGTGCATGCACTTTATACTTAAAATACATTAGTATATATTTGATTGATAAAAGAGAAACCAAACAAGTCATTTTGAAAGATAGATGTAAGAGAATAATCTTTATATATAGTGACTCATATTGTCTATATTATATCATATGACTTTTTAGGATCTCTATATGAATAGTCTTTATTTTTCTTAGGCACCAAAACCACCCAACATCCAAGCATTCATTCCAAAATGGACAAGCAAACCTTATGATTGAGCAATATAATACTCTTGAGAAAAAAGCAAGAAAACTAGTTTTATATTTTAATTGTTTGTAGTATTTTTCTATTTCATTTGTTTGTTTTTTAAGCAAACACTTATTCGTATTTTTATATCTACTTGATGTATCTAAACTACATTGTTTTCTTGTCTTTAAGTATATGTGGAAGATGAACTTAATTATTTGTTGTATGTAAGATTCAAACTGCTGGTAGGTTTTAGACACTAGGTGTTTGATACCATAATCGAGTCAAATGGTAATGTGATATAATACCAGCTATTAATATGACGATATCACAATCCGACAATTCATATCAGTGGTTGTTATTGTATTTAGTGTCGTAAAAGCACCACATCTGATACTTAATCAGAATCTCACGAACTATATAATAAATCCTTTGATGCGATTTGTCATAGAGCACACAGAAATACAAGTGGGATTCAAGTATAGGAAGATTTCCATAAAGATGTAATGTTGGATCGACTTTTTATTCATGTTAGTGCTATCTATCTTTCTTAAGATATAATAATTTGTCTAAGCACATAATATCTTAGGATAACATCTTTAAGGTCACAATCCATTTCTTTTGGATATAGAATTGATACTACAAAACTCTTTCTTTACTAGATGCCAAAATACTAAACCCATTATCCCCCACTCTTTAAAATAATATATATGCATTGTGTATATATATCTATATTAATATCGCAAATTGAGAATAAGAATCGAACACCATGAATACTGATCTTTTTAAATTTTTGCCGATTCAGTAGTAAAGTAGTAATTTAGCCACCTCTACATTAGAATCTTTCTTAATCAATGCATCTCAAAGTAATGAAATTGAAACGAAGACAGTTATTCATGTTGTTTTATCCTTATTTCATATATTCAAAAATGGAGGTTCATGTATTGAGAGAGAGCAAAACATATATAATCAAATTGTAGAATATATATATATATATATATGTCATAGATACCTACTAATATATTTTATTTTATTAAGAGCCCTATAGTTGATTGGCATATGTAGAGCACACCTAAGCATATTGTCTAGAACATGTCATTGTGACATGGTCCTTTTATTTATTATTATTGAAATGGTCAATATAAAATCATTAATGAGTCGTGTTTCCTAAAGTCTTTACCTAAATAGACAAATTCTTTGGATGTAAAAAGGCCACGTTTACCATAACAGTTTGCAAGTTTTCAAATCTTTTAATTTTAATATATAGTGTGTGTCTGTGTGTGTAATATGTATCTATATCTCGAAAGAGATTCAAAATTTAGATTTATCAAATATTGCCTTCAACCAAATGCCACGTTAGTTGTTAACAACTCCATAAGAAAAGGGTTTTAAATTTTGATAAAAGTATGCCGGCAAATGAAAGTCATACATAAATATGTAGGTTATGGAAAAGTTACATGATCTCCCATTGCATGTCTAGTGGAATTATATGTACAACTACATAAACATTGTTTTGTGAAATAAATATGCCATGAGATAGTTAGTACGTAGGAGATTAAAATCATTGGGTATAAAGAAAAAGCGAAAAGAACAAGGAGAAAAGGCTTGAAAAATGGAGAAATGTAGTTAACTTTTTCTTAATTAAGTAATATATAAAAGACAACCAGAATTTTATTCTAGTTGTATATACATGATGTACAAAATTTATACACATACTCTTAAATTTACACACTGTCCCAAAATTCGTCATTTCAAGGAAAATGAAGTCAAGAACATTTTAACTACAAAGGGTTTACAAATTATGTACACTATACTATATGTATGGACAAATAGATTAATCCCACTCTTGGGTGTAAGATATCCTACATTTATGGATATGTGACAATATATGAGTGGTTGATTTAAAATTATAGAACCCATTTCAGTAAACCCGTGAGTGCCATAATGAAACTTTTGTAGAAGACAAGCTTACTGCTTATAAGCACTTCCTTCTCAATGAAAATTATTGATGCAACTTGCAATATTTAATAATTATAAGTTTAAAATATAGAACGTTTCAAATTCTTCAAAATAATCCCATGGTTTCAAAAAAGTCAAGCCCAAAATATAAAATTAAGAAATTTCTAAATTATATAAATATATATTGAAATCATGAAAGATAATAACTTATAATTTTTTTTATTATATATTTCTGGCTAAGTAGGAGTAATTTTTTTCAAATCTCTCTGTATACTTTATACAAGATAAAATTCTAAATTACGTACAATAATAACTTTTAAACAAGAGATTGAGATTAAACCATTATTGTGATCAAGATGTTCTTGAGACGCACTAAGAGTCGAGCAATTCTTGCAAAGCAATCACTTCGCAACAACCTTTTTTTTTTGCCCAACGTTAAATGGGATGGAAACAAAACATCATAATATTTTTCCTTAGTGATTCTTTGGCTTTGGCTCCATACACAAATTATAGTATGTGGTCCAAGGGTTTAGGTAGTAAAAATGCATGAACCACAACGGCTTAAAGCCTAAGGGCCAAGGATATATAGCTATGATATAATTGCATTCTTTAATGCCTTGGGGGGGCCATTTGGTTTTGTTGCGTTATTATCTTTTCCACAATGTGCTTATAATAGGGGATAAAGACCCCTTCTATCGAACTTTAACTTAATTTCAATGAGTCGTTGAAATCATTAGATATTTAGTGTTGATCTAACGAAACCACTTTATCCAACTCAATTTAGTTGGCAAATAAGAATGCTGGTGTTTTGATGATGATGTGGCGATTTCGCTGAAATGAAATTAAAGCAAAAATTAACATACTTTAACAATAATGAAGTTAAGTGATCAGTTGAAACGTGCAAATCGCAATTCACCTAAAAAAATTGCTAAACTAATCCTCTTTCATCAGATTCAATAACAAAATACACAAAAAGTTTTGGATAAAAGATTCAGCAGAGGAATTTAACTTGAGGCAAGAGCTAATTAATTATCTTAAACTGCTCACAGTTTCTTGTGGACATGCACGAGTGATCATGTGTGTGTGATTAATTGAATTTATTATTTATTTATGTTTTTATATTCCAACTTTAATTTTTTAACTATCATTACTTCACTGCTAAAAGTAAAAGAAGTAGAGAAACCAAGCTTCTGCATGCAGCTCTATGTGATTAATTACTTCAATAATAATTTCCATTGACAATTCCAAAAGTGCCACAAGGATGAGCCATGTGAATTATTGATAACCCATCAATAATTCACTTTTTTTATTTTTTCCTTTATATATTATCTCCATTGAGATGGTCACCCTATGTTAAGAGTATTAAAAGATAAGATGAAATTATATATTATCTCGATCGAGATGGTCACCTTTTTTAAGAGTGTTAAAAGATAAAATAAAATTGATATAGTCCGAAAAATCAATTCGGATGTATATTTAACTAAAAAGGACTTCCAGTCAAAACAAGAAAAACTTAAAGAGGACCAAGTTCTAAATGATAATAATAAATCTTCTCAAAAAAAGAATGATAATTATAAAAGAAACAGAGAGAAAAAGCAGGACAATTTACTAACCATTAATACTTCTTGACTTGTTGCCGACAAGTTACATAATATAAAAGCAGTTCTTGATTATCCTACCTAAAATCATCCGTGGCTATGACAGATCTGGGATTTTCTAATAAAACGGGATACAATAAAAAAATATTTAATTCAACTAAGAAATTCATTAAAAATTAAAAGTTTTATATAGAAAAAAATAAAAAAAAATTGGCGAACACGGCCTACAGCCCGAGCTTGCCTGGGCCTACATCCACCCATGATCGATGGATAGACTTTTAAGTATATTAATTTAAATTTAGAACAATTGAGCGATTTTCATTAAAAGGTCTTTTTAAAAAATGTCTAAAATAATATATGAATACCCGGTTCACACATGCTAAAAAAAAATTTAAATGTAAAATGAACTATTTAATGTATCTAAAATTAAAAGCATGCAATAAAATTTCACCTCTTGGTAAAAGAGAAAGACTTCAATCATTGTACACAAGTGTAATGAGTGGCTTTTCCATTCATATATATAGATGGTGGAAAAAAAGGGGAGGAAAAATATGGACTTTTTATGCATAAAAAGAAGATGAAATGCTCAAATTGGCAATGGACATCATAAGCTTAAAAATTGGATGGCAATTCCTTTGCTAAAATTAAGATGTTAACAAACAAATAAATAATATCTATATATCTAATAATTCTTTTTTTAAAAGTATAATTACAATCCGATCATGATACTACAAGTGTATATAGATATATATATTCTTCTGAAACACATCATATAGAAATCAACAATATAAGAAGTTAGACTCCTATACAAGAGACTGTAAATTATATATAAAATGTAGACAAACCCTCACATGGTACGAGATCTTGAGACGTAGAGATCCCAGGTTCGATTTCTCCCATAAGAGGTCTTGCTAAAATACGTATTCCATGCACTCTTTGACAAATCGTGTAAATCAATAGAGGTGGTGTTGATCAATTATACACACTACGAGCTCATATTGATTCGCATATTTGAAAAATGAGAAGAATGGTGGCAAGATGCAAATTACATAAACTATTATAGAGCATAGACGGACTACTTCAAAAACTTCACTGAGTCCCTAAATTAAGATTGTGTTTTCTTCTTATCTTCTTTCTCTTTACCCCATAAATTGACAGCATGCATGCATGTCACATAATTCCCTATATACCTCTCACAGAGCTTTACATTGTACCTTGAATTATGCACAATATGCACGAAGGATTCAAAATAAGGATCAGACCTTTTACTAAAATGTTTGACGGATTATCAAATTTCTTAATTTAGACCTATTATTATAAAGGAATAATGATATTCGTTCACCATAGCCGGAGATGATCGTCATTTTATAAGTCAGTGCAGTAACATTAAATAATAAAAAAATAATTTAGGAATAAACCAAAATAAAATATAGGATCACGAGTTGCATTTAGCTAGATTAGTCATTTACTGCCACTTAAAGATGGTATATTGCTAGTGGTAATAAATAGCTATACTGATTAATTTATAAAGGTCTACATTTATTTTGTCAAACCCCCCCCCTCATCCAAAGACGTTATTTAAAATTAAAAGGTTTTCTAGCGTAAAAAAAAATGAAAAAAAAAAAGAAAAATCTCTTCGTATACACACGCTGGAAAAAAAAGGGAAAAAGAAACTATGCTAGTATAAGAAGTGTTTGTATCTAATAAATTTATTTTCTTTTATCAAAATCTCCGCTATATGCTTCCTGATTCATAGAACTTGTTAGCAAATCAGTATGCCGAAATTCTTTCATGTATACATAATTAGGATATAGTGTTTTTAGTTATCAATTGTGTGCGAGCTGGCCTGCCCATGCATATGATATTTATGAAAATACTTAAAAATTTTTATAACAAAACTTTCCACCCTGAATAGCATCGGACACTGTCGCATATGTTTATATATGCTGCATAAAGTAAGATGCTGTTTAACTAAACCTTTGAAATGACGTATTTTAACACCATGGCTGATATTTATTAAAATTTCAATCTGGTATGTCCCACACTTGGGGCAAAAATAGGTTTTGACAAAACAAGCTAACCGACAAAAAAAATCACTGTTACTTTAACACGAGGAGATATCAAATACTGGGACTCAAATATTTGGTAAGAGATAATCTCATCTTGAAATTCGCCTGGAGACAAAATTGAATAAAGTGACAAATTAAGCTTGGTGGTAGCATATTGGAATTTATTTGGTGAGTTAGTGGTCTAATATTGTTTCAAATGTGTGATTATAATTAATTCACATTATTATTACATAATTAGATAGGTCTGAGTATTCAGTTTTCAGTCTCGGTTAGTGAAAGGACCGAAACCGAACCGAAAAATTTGACTTCGGTTTCGGTTTCAGTTTCAGTTTTCGTTCGGTCTTATTAATTTCAAAACCAAACGGTTTCGGTTTCTTTTATTTTTTCTTTACTTTTTTTGTATTTAATAAATTTACGCTTTGCTAAATAAAAAATTAAAATATATTTTAATAGAAAAATAATATTGAAACTACACATAGTAATGAAATTATAAAAACAACACTAAAACAAAAAAGTTGTACTCCCTCGCTCTAATTATATAGTCTATGTTGTTTTTTTAGGGTGTTTCAATTATATAGTCATCTTTTTTTATTAAGAAGTCTAAAATTGGATTAGTTTACTAATTTACTTTAATTTAATACTTAGTTAAAACTATCAATTTTAAATTCTATTTGTTAAATAAAAGTAAATTAGGAATACGAATTGAAAAATATATATTTCTAATACAATTCTTAGTCCACGTGAAGTAGCAAATTGACGGTGTACTGGATTTTAAGAAAAGTATGATCAAAACTAAATTCTACTATAAGTCAATGATTTTCGGCTCGGTTTTCGATTTTGGAGTGAAAGCTTAAAAAATTATTTGGTTTCATTTTTTTCCCTAGAAAACCCAAACGGTTTTTCTATTTTTTCTGTTCGGTCCCGATTCGGTCAACTCGATTTTCTTTTTTTTGCTCGCCCTATAATTAGATACAAATAAGCAATCTTAATAAGTCATTCTAGAACTAATTATAAGTCCTGTTAATATACTAATATAGTTACAAAATACAAGAAACCACTAGTATTTTATAACTGCATTGATGTATTGATAGAATTAACTATTTTTTTGGGTACAAAAGGGGATGGGGGGAGGGGGATTGTGGGGATTCGAACCGGATAATCCTGATAAGGAGTTAAGCCCTTAACAACATAAGTTATCCCCTTGATCCCGATAGAATTAACTATTGATTCTTTAGAAATTTTGGTAATCTTAAGTTTGAAATTCTTATAAATGAAAATTTTCAGTCAGTATCTAGGTGCATGTGTGATTGCCGCCAGTGGCGATCTATCCCCACCCGTGCCGGCCAAAAGTTTTTGTAAAATTTATATAGAAAAACTTTAAAAAAATCCATATTAATTTAGCTTTATTAAATTTATAATTTTTTGTGTAACGGTTCGTATATCTTAAATTTCTAGATTTGTCACTGAATGCCAGTGTTTGGAATTGAGAATTTTCACAGCACGTATAGATGCACTCCCGTGAGACGGAGAGTATTATTGTAGTAATATTCTGTGAGTGTAGAAAAATATTATTTAAATTTTACAAAATGTGTAGATAAAAAAGGGGTAATTGATCGGGTCGGGTCGAAACTGATGACGTGTGAGAAAAGATGCAGCTATTAGGAAGTGACACGTGTATGGCCGACAAAGAGGACCCCAGTGAATGAATAAAAAGAGCTTGCTGACACGCGGCTCTTTTCTCATTGGTTACTTTATTGACTCTTAATGGGCCGCAGGGACCGCCGATTCGTGGAATTGTGCAACCAAACACGGCACTCAAGAAAATTCCGAAAAATTTGGACCCACAGGTTGGGCTTCCTGGGTCCACTTAGGCCGGCTAAACGAATCTTCTTGAATTTTGTGGGCTTGGGGAGTTGTATAGTTGACGCGTGTACAGTAATTAGGGGTCCCACTTTTTATACACACTATAAGCAGTGTTAAGGAGGGTGCAATCAACGTGCTCTAGTGGTCCTGTTAGAATTTGGCTTTTTGGAACATCCATCCCCCCTCCCCACCATGGCACCGCACTCCGCTCGTCTTTTTCTTTTTTATTTTTTTCTTATTAAAAATCTTGAAAATTTATATTTTCTCTGAAAATGATTTTTGATCTTTTAGGAAGCGTTTTTTTGGAATATTTATTAAGTGGTTGATGGTTTGCCATCAACATATTGGGACGATTACGGGATAAAGCGTTAAACTTTGAGTTATCAAGACTTTGGTGGGGTGTGTATGCATTTCTTCACTTCGGGTCACTTACCACAATAATGAGTATCAGTTATGTAAAGTGACACCACTAACAAGCACTTTTTTGAAAAAGTATCATAAGAGTTAATAACTCGGTTATACAAAAATTTCTTCACTTTCATGCGCTTTAGTGTAGCGTAGACTGAGATACAAGTATTGAATATCATGTACATTGTTATTTTTTTTATTAAAACCGTAATAAGATTTTAAGTGTGTGTATATATATATATATACACTTCTTTAAACGACTGACTCCATCTAATGTATAAGTGTCAAAATAGGAAACTTGTGGGTCAGCGTTTGCTTTCGAGCATGGGGCCCACTGATCTCAATTCTTGATCTTTTTCTTTGGACGTGTAACATTTCAACTCTAAGCTAATGTAAGTATTGCCTTTTTACAAGAAAATCTCGTTCGACCTACTATGATCCTTGGTAAGAACAATACATTTATAATTTGCGACAACTTTAACACTTAACGAGCCAAAAAAATCCATCCTTAAAAAAATTCGTTTCATCCTTCCTAATATCAATGAACGAGTCCTACGAAATGAGAATGCATAATTCTCTTGACTCAATAATAAGGGGTTGGTAATTTTATCAAGTTGTTCCTTTTTTGGTAATATTTAAACCTTTTCAAGAATTGTCGATAGCAGCCCACATGTAATGCTCCCTCCAGTTAATCAATTTATAACTATTTAGTTCTAATTAATTGCGTCATTATGTCGACTAAGACATCTAATAATGTCAAAATCACTATTAGTTAAGAAGGATTAAGACTTATGACCAACGTTGTCATAGGGTCAATATTTTTGTCACCAACATCGATGGAGCTCTCATTAGTATATCTCCGTCCTGCCTGCACATTTGGATGAACTATTAATAAGAGCATAATTAGTGTGGGGACATTTGTTTACATACTTGCAAGTTTTTTTTTGGGTTTTTTTTTTTTCTAAAAATGATCTTCTTCCAAGCCAGACAGGTGACATGGAGGGCTGCCAATGTGTTTGAGCCCGAGCCCAGGCACATTGGAGCTACGCAATGACAGACAATACTTCTATGGTGTCCTTTAGACACTGTTTATAATATTCAAAGGATAGTGTGGCACTCACTGATTGGGTGTGTTAGGGGGCTCATCACCCAACATACCCAATAGGTGAGTGTCACACTGTCCTATAGTGTC
Source organism: Nyctanthes arbor-tristis (assembly GCA_963692815.1). Classification (NCBI taxonomy): domain Eukaryota; kingdom Viridiplantae; phylum Streptophyta; class Magnoliopsida; order Lamiales; family Oleaceae; genus Nyctanthes; species Nyctanthes arbor-tristis. The sequence goes on along the minus strand of CAVNYN010286626.1, from coordinate 17,415 downwards.
CAAAGGACACTATAGAATGTGTGCACTGTCAGCCCCCGTGTAAGTGGGTGGCGGGCATCTGGGAAGAGATCGGTACTCTGTTTTTTCCTCCTTTGAGCTAAATAATATATAGGTTTAATATGGTGAGTTTTGGTACTTTTTGGGGGTGGGGGAAGGTTTCGTTGGGGGGGGAGGATTTAGCCCTCTTTTTAGAGATTTCACTCTTGCAAATTGGTTTTTCCCCATTTGATTTTTTTTCTCTTTTTCAAATAGGATTTTTCTCTTTCAAATTTCACTTTGAGGTTTTTGCTCCCACATTAATTTTGCTCTAAGGGCACATAAGTTATAGTAACAATAAACAGAATGACGTGGTTACTATATGCACAAATCGAGGGCGAGAGAGTCAAACTATTAAAAAGTTTGGTTCTTTTATGGAACCAAACTTCATGATCTGCCCAATAAAAAATCGACGCTCTTGTACTGCTGCATGTCTCATTCTCATTCTGTCACATCATAAGATCAGTTTCATGTCTCATTCTCATTTTGTCGCATCATAATAACCCTTTCAAGTGCATTAATAATAAGAAACTCATTCAAATATCCACGAGGTTCAATTTACGTGACCGCACTAACTACAATCAAATCTCTTTGTCTTGTCTAAATTAACGTCCTTTTTCCCGTAATCTAATTCATGTATTCCTCTCTCGAGTCTAACACAAACCAATATACATCCACCCATAGAGCTCTAATAAGTGAAAACAATTCAAAGCAACAACAAAGAATTAACTAGAAACCAACTTACAGGTGAATTGACAACACATGCAACTAGGCTTCACAATAGAGTTACATTATTCATCCCAAGAAAAGAAGTTTAGTTACTCATTGATTTGATAGAATTAAGCACAAAATAATAAGAATATATATATACATTGAAGCTTTCTAATAATTAGAGTCTTGTCAGACGGTTTACCACTCATTATTCAATGAATAATTTGGATGCTAGTAACTATCTCAATAATACACTTAATAAGTAGAAACTTATACTAACAAAGAAATTGCAAGAAATTTAATGAGTGATTTGTGTATGAATATGAAGATAAAACAAAGTTATAGACTTTAATAACAATCCATAATTTGAAATTTTGAAATGATTATAAGATCTTATATTCGTTAACATTGGTCAGAAATATCATATTACATAAAATCTCCAAAAAAAAAAAGAAAAAGAAAATGAGAAATTCTCAATTCACACGTACTTGTTTTATAATTTTTTATATTTTATAAGTTAAAAAATAATCCAACATTTTGAGACATACAAAATTCCGATTTCCTAGAAAACGAATTACCTAGGTCCCTTCCCCCCAAGGAAAATGTTTTTCTTGTTTCCATGGAAAATATAGTCACGTGATCAAAAGTGATAAAATATTTTTCACGGAAAAAAAGCCAATCAAATAGCACAAAAGTGAGAATTTATGTGGAAAACTAGTATTTTCCATAGAAAATTATGGCAATTAAACACACTTTTTGTAAAGATATTTCAGTTATTTTTTATTATTTTAGTTGTTAACTATGCGGTAATGTCTTATTTTTATTCTTTTTCGTTGATTTTGGCTTTTGTTGTCATCGGATCCTATCGGTTCCTATGGATTACTAAGCAATCTCCTCTTCTCTCATCAAATCTCAATGCAAAGAATCCTAACCTAATCTACTTTCCCATTGAAAATTCTTAATATTATCCTATTATTATCTGATTTCTATCCCACCTTAAATGATTTCGTAGTTTGAATTAGTTTGTTCGGTTGTGTTGTGCATTGTTCTTAAATTTATTTTTATCTGTATCATAATCATAATTTTTGCAAAATTTCATTTTTTTTGACATCTAATTTGGTTAATATTCGACTCAATCCCGTGCAAACATGATTGATGTACTCTATCTATTATAGTAATGGCTGTGATTGATTTGATCAGAAAAAATCTGTTTTCCACAATTGAAGGATTGACGAAAAAACATTAGTTCAACTATTATATAATACCCAAAATAACACTGAAAAATAAGAAATTAATTTATAAGTGAACTACTTAGGTATTATATGTTATTGTTAATATCCTAACATATTATTATATTTTAGACTTTCTATTATTTGAATTGTGAATTTTTCGTCCAACACATGGGTGAGAATCTAGTTAAACATTAAATTGACCTACTTATGCACTCAATACTTGTCAATTCTTTTTTTGCCTAAGTAATAAGTTCAGTATACAAGAAATTTTCTAAGATAAGTGAATATAAGGGGCTCAATTTATTATATAATTAGGATTCCCTATATTCACTTGTCTTGTACTCATTTATTCAAAAGAGTACTAAATTTTCAATACTCCTTAGTGATTTTTCCGTCCCATGTCAGTAGATTTTTAGGAGGTTGTTGCATGGATGAAATTATTCTCCAAATAATTGCATTCTATTCTAAAACAGAAATGTGACAGGCGTACTAATCAATTAATATTCGAATAATTAATAGGCCGGAAGTCATCGACCCATTTCATGGTAGATATTTGTCAGCATTTCGAAATTCCAAATCGTTACTTAAATGGGGGATGCTCGTTTACTTTCATATTTACACAAGTTGATCCAGCACAACCTTAAAAAGGCTAAGCTGCTCCTTTAACTCTCATTCTTGCATATTAATTTGTTATACATCAAGAAAGGTGTAATCAGATCTCAATTAAATTTTATTCACATATCTAAGATTCATCTTTAAACGTTAATATTGTGTTAAAAAAACAAAAAAGTTTGAATCCTTATAAATTACACATTTACCATAATTGCACTTTTTCAATTTTAGTTGGATCATCTTACGAAATAATTTTTTTGATGTAATTAACCGTTAGCAAATTCTCATTGACTATCGTAGATTCTACTATGATATGCAACTTGTGTTTTAACAATAGCGAGTATAATTTCAGAGATATTTAAGTTGCGACACATATTTTTATGAGGTACCGTTCATAGCATAGGTTAAAATTCTATGTTTAGAATAGAATTTTATTTTTTCGTCACTGACGATTTATTGCATCACTAAATAAAAGACTAGCATGAAATTAGATTGGATGCTAATAATACTATAGTTGCATTTTATCGTCAATATATACCAAACACTTGATTGCGTATGTATTGTTACTTGTTTTTTAAGTAATAGTTAGACAACATGTACATTTCTGTCAATCAAATTAATCCAAATGTCTGACTAATTAAACTTTATAAAATTGTATTGGATTGACTGATTTGTGATAATAATTTGATTATTTGAACTAGTAAATGTAAATGTCCAGGTTCCATCAATTCAAGAATTAATTATAGTTCACCAACTCTAGTGACTAGCTACATAGGTGGGCCCAAAACCATTGTTTTCCACTAAATCGTATGATCTTAATCAAAAGTTTCCTAGTTATAAGTACTATTTAATTATCCTTAACGTTGATGTAATTAATGATGTAACTGTTTTCTGGATTCATGCTTTGAACACTTGTTGATATTATAATTTCGTGTTCATTTATTGGTTCTATTACATAGTACCATTGAAGCATTCAAGAATTGGTGACTCTGTATATTTACTCCTGGAAAGTTGTAAGATCGTACGGATCAGTATTTAATTTGGTCATATCCAAAATCATTCTTATCTAAAAATGTAAATTTTTGAGTGTCAAGTTGATAGTTTGTTTCTAACGCCAAATATTTGGTTGTGTTATGCTGTCAAATGTTCATGTACATTGTGTGCAAAGATATGGAAAAAAATCATAATGATTTCTGCTATGTGATCGCCTTATGCCGTTAGACATTTGGTATTAGATCAAAATTTAGTCAAGTTGATCAAATTTCAATATAGGCATATAGGAAACTAGTTAGAGGAAAACAAAGAGTGAAAGAAAAAAAAGGCTTCAGAAATATCAAAATGTAATTGTAACAATCACCACTCATATTGTTTAGTGGTTGTTTGATCCTCTTTATAATTTCAACTTATAATTTTACTTACCATGCTTTGACTGTTGATTTGATAACTACTCAATAATCGCCGCACATTTTAAATTTCAATTAAATCTCCACTACTCATTTATACACATTATAATTTATCTTTATAAGTTGAAATGATAAAGAAGATCAAACAACCACTTATATTATTACATTTTAAATTTTCATTTTACATTAAATTCTAGAATTTAATTTATATATTATATTAATTATTATGAGCACGGGGCAAAAGATTTAATTTAGATTGCCGAATGCTTACGGACGGACCTGTACAAAGAATAACCCCCCCCGGGCGCCCCCCACACTTGCTATGTGGATTTGATGCCACTTTTAATAATTTATTATTATTGATTGAAATCTCTAATAGATTGTTAACTTATAACAAGTGATCTCTGCCAATCATATCTATGAAAAAATTAATACTTGATTCATAGTTCATGAATCCTCGATTATTGGAATAGAATATTTATATTGTCATGCTTCACGAACTAGTCGAGACTCATTAAAGATAGAAAAATACTATCAACGTTTTTGTAATAAAGTATTGAACTAGAGATATAACCTATATATAATATGTTATATATGTTTGTAGGGCATGTAAATAGAGATATAACCTATATATAATGGATAGGGGCACCTATTTTGTATTGAATTGAATAAAATAATAAGTTTCAAATGTATAGTCTGGTGTCCTTTAAGGGAGAATCTTATAATTAAGGTTTCTCTCTAGGGAAATTTTAATTATTTTGACATTGATATGATGGGAGAATGACAGTTAATTAACTCAAAATATTGGACACTCTCAAAAATTTCAAAACTGATGTTTTAAACTAATTATTACATGCATAATTGCTTTTGTTTTCATGATTAATTAATTTGATCTAGGGCAAAAAATATGCTTAAGACGTTGAATTAGAAAAAAAATTTATAAAATGATATATGAGTGGCAAAGGAAAAAATATCCGCTATAACATTTTCTTGGTAAATTCTTACATACAAAAAATGCTATTAAATGGATATATTCAATCCCCCAAAAAAAAAAAAAACTATATTTCAACGCTAGCATAAGTGTGGAAACGTGCCATCTGGGAATATATTCATGACCTTAGGCACAAGTAATGGGCTTAGAACTGCGATACCTGGGGTTTGATGATTTAGACGAAAGGAGCACGCCACAAGACTTTGCATCCGTCTTGGCCATGCTTGTCAAAACCTCGACCCCTCATGTCATACACAAATTATCCTCAAACTCGAAATGACACGAAACATGCTTTTACAAGATGACCACATTTTTGCCTCGGAATAATTCATAAATTCAACACATTATTTTTCTATTTTTTATATAATATAAATTGGGTAGTTAAAGAATCCAATAATTTATCTAAATTACTAATTATTTATTTGAAAACGTATTTTAGCTATGAAAACGTAGGACAGCTGTAGATTTTTGTTACAAATTCGCAGATACTAGATTTGAATTTTTTAAATTAAAAAAAAAAAATCGAAGAATAATAATTGTTTAGCAATTTTGGCATTGATTTGGCAGAATGGTGGTTGGTTCTATGTCTCTTGGCATTTAAAATGCCTTATCGTCAAACTACGCCATCCACCACAAAAAAAAAAAAAATATCAAGATTATGCATTCAAAAGAAAATTAGAAAAATTTAAAGACATAAAGACAAAAGAGGACTCAATAATGTATGTAAAGGGTAAAAAACCACTAGAAGTCATGACCTATACTAAGCCACTAAGTGACGTTTCTTTTCTAGTCACCTATCTTTCTTCTATGCCAAACCCATATAAAAAAGTCTTGACTTTGTTTCAATTTAGTACCCATAAAAAATTTTCTAAGATTTATATGAGTGTCGTTTACATACAGTACTCAATCTCTAATGTGACTGTATTGTATGCAATTCACATCCACGTGCCATTACAAGAGATAAATGACATAAGAAAAATCATATGGCACATCCAAATACACATTACATTTTATTTGAAGTTGAGCAAAGATCTATGAACCAGTAAATTGAAACGATCGAAACTAGATGACCGAGTTGGAGAAAAAGAAAAAGTTTAGTTAACTACAACAAAAAGATTCTAAACATAGAAGTTGGGCGACCTTCATTGCAAGTTGGAAGAAGTACTCCCCCACCCTACCCCACCCCACCCACACCCACGGCTAAACTCCATAGTATATCAACATAATCTTCTCCTCCTCTTCTCTCTCTCTCCATCTCTTTCTTTATTCACTGATTGAATTGCATAAAATATTAGTGAGAAGGGGATGTTTCCTCGTTTTTCAGCTGTTTGTATGCATCAATCTTCTGACACGCATTTGATTATAGCATTTTCACACAAAAACACACACACAACACCCACATATATCCACATCTCTCTCATTCTCTCTCTAAAACATTCTTGTCTCTCTGTCTAAAAATAATTCCTTTGCAGCTCATAGCAGAATCACACTCCTGCCTTCATCAAATGATTTCGAAACAAGGGTCATATCACTGAATAATTCCCCTGTTTTTACCCTTTTCAGGTACTCCCCCCCCCCCCCGACCCCCAAACATGGAAATCCATATTTACAGAAAATGATGTCTCTCTCTCTCTCTCGATAATTTTCTGACAGATCTGTTTTTTTGTGTGGATAAATCACTGAATAAATAAAAGTTGTGCATCTTTTTCTCTACCTTTTCAGCCCCCCCCATCTCTCCGTCCGTCCACTTTCCTTCTTTCCCTTTCAAGTTGCAGAGAGTACTTACTCATTGATTTATGTCTGACACTTCAAGTCTTTAGTTAGATTTATATATATATATATATATGGCTCTTCTCTGTTTCTTTCGCTTTTCATGTATTCCATGCACTGATCATGAGCCTCTTTCTCTCTCTATCTTGTTTCTGAATTCTGATTAATTCTGGAATTTGATTTGAATAACAGTGTTCGGTTTCTTTTGTTTCTTGTGTCGGTATTAGGACAGTAATCATTAATTTACAGTCAACCCTTTCTACAGTTTCACCAACAGTAATCTTGAATGATTTAAAATCTTCTCATAAAGAGACCCCAGTTAGTACCCTTGCAATATATGTTGGAGTAAATTTCTTGTCGTTTGACGAAGACGACTTGTTCAAGGCGTAACGATCTCAACACCTGTCTCGATTTTTAATTTACATTTGTTTGCAGTTGAGATTTTTGGAGTATCAATCGATGGCGACGTATTTTCATGGCAATTCAGAAATTCAAGGAGGTGGGGATGGTTTACAGACACTGATTCTGATGAATCCTGGCTACGTTGGATACTCTGACAATCACCAGCCACAGCCGCCGGGGAGCAACTTCGTTTTCCTCAACTCCACCACCACTACCGGGAATTCACTCACCATACCCCACGCGCCGCCATCTCAGGCTCAACACTTTGTGGGTATTCCACTCCAGGCCGCCACTTCCGCCTCATCGCAAGACACCCACCCTCAGCAGCTCCATTCTCAGCATGACGGGTCGGGGCTACATGGGTTCTTCTCCCGCGTCCCGTACAATTTGTATGCCCCGGGAGTGGACTTCGCGGCCGCGCGTGAAGTTACGCGCGCTCAGCAAGGACTTTCCTTGAGCCTCTCTTCGCAACAGCCCTCCACTAATTACGGGTCCTTTAGGCCTGAACGTGAGGTGATATCGCAGCCCCTCGTGACCGCCCTGTCACCGCCTCGTGCTGGTAGAGACGATGTTAGAATTTCTGGAGGGTCGCCGTCATCCGCGTCGGCTTCAGGGATTTCCAATGGTGTTAACACTATGCAAAGTGTGCTGTTAAGTTCTAAGTATTTGAAGGCTGCTCAGGAACTTCTTGATGAAGTTGTAAGTGTTGGAAAAGGAGCTATAAAGAGTCCGCCGGAATCTGCCAAGAACCCTAATGAGGAAGCCAAGAATAACGAACAACAGCCTGAGACAGCCGCCGGAGATGGACAAAATGGAGGAGACACCAGTTCCAAACATATTTCTGAGCTAACTACTGCTGAGAGACAGGAAATTCAGATGAAGAAAGCAAAGCTTCTCAACATGCTTGATGAGGTAAGCGTAAGACACAATTGTATTTATTTATTCTTTATTATGTCTTCGACACGTCTACTGTATACGGTCAGATTCACTTTTTCACATAAAATAAAATGACCCACAAACTCATCATCGACTAAACTCCTAATTTATTCAAATCAATAGCGGTTTCTGTCCCTAAAGTGGTGATCTTGATGAGATTTTTTATGACATATCTAGTACTGAAAAATCCTTATTGAATCAAGTGCTCGATGAGGTGTTCGTATCATGTGAAATTTCCTTCGAACCCACAAGCTGATTTTAGTATTAGGTCGCATGACTGGCTCGAGTAGATGTTGGTAGTATATTTTTGGGTCGAACTCTAATATGTGAAATATGTGACTTGAAGGTTGAGCAGAGGTACAGACAGTACCACCACCAGATGCAGATTGTAATCTCCTGGTTTGAACAAGCTGCTGGAGCAGGTTCAGCTAAGACATACACTGCTCTGGCTTTGGAAACAATCTCGAAGCAATTCCGGTGCCTAAAAGATGCGATCTTGGGCCAAATCCGAGCTGCAAGCAAGAGTTTAGGCGAAGACGATGGTTTGATAGGCAAGGTTGGGGGCTCCAGACTCAAATACGTCGATAATCAGCTCCGACAACAAAGAGCCTTACAGCAATTGGGAATGATCCAGCATAATGCTTGGAGACCCCAGAGAGGATTGCCCGAACGTTCTGTTTCAGTCTTGCGCGCTTGGCTCTTCGAACATTTCTTGCACCCGTAAGTCTGTCTAAAACTACCTCGTCTAAAAGCTTCATTGGCAGGCAAACGATAATTATCCATTTAAAATTCCGATTTTGATTCAAGATTTTAGCAGCTAGTTTTCTTGATTTGCAATGACATATTTTACACATGGTTTTCAGTTATCCCAAGGATTCAGACAAGATTATGCTTGCAAAACAGACAGGGCTTACTAGAAGTCAGGTATCAAACAATAGTCCCGATCTCCTGCCATGTTTCGGGCGGGATTGTCCCATCATGTACACATGGCGGGGTATCATTAGACAACCCACATATAAACAACCTACATATTGGTGTTCAATGATCTAGATCCATGTGTGCGTCTGCTGATGATTTAGTTTCATGATATTGATCGGGGGAGGAATTATTTTCAGGTGTCAAATTGGTTCATTAATGCTCGGGTTCGGCTCTGGAAGCCGATGGTCGAGGAGATGTACGTGGAAGAGGTTAAAGAACACGAGAAAAAAGGGAAAGAAGAACTGAGCGGCAAAAGTGAGCAAAATGAAGATTCAGTATCAAAATCCCCTGTTCCAAAAGAAAAGAGGCCTGTGAATGAAGCTCTAGACAAGCGTGAAAATCCCATGAATCAGAGCACAATTCCAACAACATTAATCTCCGCAAACTCAACTTCTCCTACTGGAGCCGGAATCAGGAACCATTCAGGTTTTAATCTAATTGGACCGTCAGAAATGGAAAGCATCGCTCAAGGAAGTCCAAAGAAACCGCGTAGCAGCATGGAAATGTTGCATTCGCCAAGCAGTGTCCCGTCCATAACCATGGACTCGAAGCCTAGTGATACGAACAACGAGCAAATTTCCATGAGATTCATCAATGAGAGGCAGAGCAGGGACGAGTTTACACTAATGGGGGCTCCAACTAACTTCATCTCGGGTTTTGGATCATACCCGATCGAGGACATCGGGAGGTACGGCACAGAGCACTTCCAAGCACCGTATTCGGGCAACGGCGTCTCTCTCACTCTCGGCCTCCCACATTGCGAAAACCTCTCCATCTCGGGCACCCACCAAACATTTCTTCCTAACCAAAGCATACAACTCGGCGAAGCAAACGAGTTTGGTGGCCTGAACACTCCACCCTCGCCTCATTCGTCCAATGTGTACGAAAGCATCAACATCCAAAACCGGAAGAGGTTCGCCGCACAGTTGTTGCCCGACTTTGTAGCGTGATCTAAGCCGATGTGGTGTCGTCTCATATCGACCGTAGCACGATTGAGATGTTCCCTAGCTAGAGGTAACTAAGGTGGTCTTCTTCTCCTATTCCTTCATTATTATTATTACTAGGAATATTGAAAGGGATAGCATGATGATAGTGTAGAGAAGGCAAACTTTTACTTATATATATTATTATATAGGAATATACATTTCTCTAGAAATAGAGCGGATTTAGAAATATGATTGGGGATTGTATATTAATTTTGTTGTTGCAGATACATAGATGATTGTAATAATGAATGTGGAGTACTAGTTATTTTGGGTGGTATAGAAGAATAATATTTGATTCTGTATCCAACTTTGGCTCAACTTTTTATTTGAATAAATTTTATCGAACAAGTTCCTAAGTCGCTGCGATTCGCTACAACTTATCGAGTCCACGTTGAATCCAAATAATGAAGAATAGTGTGACGAAAATGTATGGAGAAGTAATCAATAATTACCTCCTAAGCATTAATAATTTGGGCTGATTGGATGTGCATTAAAGAGAGCAAGGGCTAGCTATTAATATGCTCAAATCACCTATAATACTTTTCTCCCAATCACACCGTGCACAGTTAATGAGTTTTTGAGTAATTAGCTTTTCACCTGTGTGTTGTACAGAATGATAATATCAGATAATATAAGCAATTTAAGAAGATTAAAGATCATTGCATAAAAAAATTTTAAATTATAATATTTGACTTTTTATATATGTGTAAAGAAAACAATATAGTTGCTACCGATAACACATTAAAGAAAGTTTTTGTACGTAGTTTGTATTAAGTTGTCAGTGTGTAACGTATGAGAAATTATGTTACACTCGATAAATTTAGTAAGAATAAATGATGAATGATAATACATATATTACAATATTTATAGTAGAATTTGTTATTTAGCCATCTTTAACAGATATCATAATTTTCAGATATTTTCATTTTATAACTCTCGAAATATCTATATAAAATTATCTCTGAGTGGACACCAACTTTTTCTACAAAATACATATGTTATTTATTGCCCCCTTGGGTTTTTTTTTTAACTTTTGTAATATATATTAATGATATTTAATTTTTCGTAACAAACATCTTCTACATACTAAATATTTTAATATGTTAATATAATTTAATCACTTTTTAAAGAATTGAACCGTCATGACCAAATCAATTGAAAAAATCATGAGATTGACTAATATTGGAACCAATTCAGAAAATAATTTGACGGTGTGAGATAAACACGGATATGATTCATAATAAATATTTTTCAATAATTATCTATTAAAATTTTAAATTTTTTAGAAACACAAGGCACATAAGTCAATGCCCTATCATGCATACCCTTTCTCCAAGTACGTTAATATAGGTATATATTCTCATTCTTTTACTAAATAACTAATGTGAGATTCTCTTTTTATTCTGAAATAAAAACCAAATTCATATTGTGAATTTTTGTATAAATGTTAATGAATTACATTACATTGCATAAAATAAAATTTAAATATCACACAAATTTAAAATTATTTAAAAAACTGAATTCAATTATTTCTATTGTTTTAGATGTAAAAACTAATTTCAAGTGGTTATCAAGATAAAATATGTGAAAGTTTCCTTTGATGTAAGGGAACTCATATAGAAAGGTTAAGATCTTGATTTAGCTATTTAAATTATTCATCTATGATATTCTCTATATAAGGTAATATATTAAGATAAGACGAAAAAAATAAATAAAAATAATAAAAAAATTAAAAAACCAAATTCATATTGTAAATTTTGCATAAATATCAATGAATTACATTACATAAAATAAAATTTAAAAATCAAACAAATTTGGATCTGTTCAAAAAACTGAATATAATTTTTCTTTTAAAGACGTAGGAAACTGAATTTAAGTAATAATTTATATAATTGCATGCTTTATGATTATTAAGATAAAATATGTAAAATTTTCTTTGATGTAATGGAACTTATATAGAAAAGTTAATATTTTGATTTAGTTATTTAAATTATCTATTTGTAATATTCTCTATGTAAGGTAATATATTAAGATAAAAAATAAAAAATAAATGAAAACACTAAAAAGATAAAAAAAAAAACCGAATTCATATTGTGAATATTGCATAAATGTCAATGAATTATATTACATAAAATAAAATTTAAAAATCATACAAATTTAAAACGGTTAAAAAACCAAATTTAATTATTATTTCTAGATGTAGAAAACAGAATTCAAGTAGTTATTAAGCTAAAATATGTGAGAGTTTTCTTTAGAACTTATATGAAAAAACTAAGATCTTGATTTAGCTATTTATATTATCCATTTATGATATTCTCTATGTAAGGTAATATATTAAGATAAAAATAAAAAATAAATGAAAATATTAAAAAGATAAAAAAAAATTGAATTCATATTGTGAATTTTACATAAATATCAATGAATTACATTACATAAAATAAAATTTAAAAATCACAAAGATTTAAAACTGTTTTAAAAAAAGAAAATCGAATTCAGACTTTTTTTTAAAAGATATAAAAAATCGATTCCAAGTGAAACTCTGTATAGTTGCATGCGTTATGATTACTAAGCTATAATATGTGAAAGTTTCCTTTGATATCACTACAAGAAATGTCGGCTACAGCTGCGACAATTTCCGACGACTCCGAAATTCGTCGCTACAGTTTTGATTTTAGCAGCGACTACTAGTCGCCGTAGTAGGGTAATCCCAGTAGCGGCGACAAATTGATGTCGTCGCTAGAGGTCTCATCTACAGCGGCGACAAAAAAGCCGTCACTATATGGTTAGTAGGAAGATTTCTCGCATTTGTTGAGCCCTGTACCGACGACTTTTCGTTGCTATAAATATCATGGTTGTCGCTATTGTTGTAATAATTTATATAATATATATTTTAGTTGCAATTATTGAACTGAAAATTGCTTTAGCTCAATTGGCGAAAAGCTTGGGGTGTGAAGAGGAGCTCCCGGGTTTGAGTCCTGGCGGAGGCAAAATGATGGCTCAATTAATTATGGGGAAAACGGGTTGGGTCGTGGAGGTGGGGCTGGTGGGTTAGCTGAGTCGCGGGTCGGGTTAAATTTTTTTGTGGCTCAAAACGGTAGAGCTTATAGCGGCGACCTTCATGTTGACGCTATAGGAGATGTCGCTACAGGTCTGATAGTTATCGCTAAGAGGCTATAGGTATAGGTCTACGGTAACAAAATTGTCGTTGCTAAAATTTGTTCCAATAGGCCTATGGTGGTGACTAATTGGTCTATTAGGGAGCGGCATTTTTTGTAGTATGCAAGGGAATTTATATATAGAAAATTTAAGACCTTGATTTAATTATTTAAATTATTTATTTGTGATTATCTTTATGTAAGGTAATATATTAAAATAAAAAGATAATAAATTAATTAAAATAATAAAAAAATAATCAAATGGTAGGATTAAGCGTTAAATCAATAGTTAAGATGCAATAACCATATTTAAAAAGTGATTTTAGGCGGGAAATGGGAAATGAAAACTAAATTACTTTAATGTATATATATAGATATAAATTTTATGGAAATATTTTTATCTGACATGAATAAATGACATGTCTTATTTGGCCATTTTAGAATCGTTATGTACATACAAGTAGTTTATTTCGTGACTCATGAACAGCCAATACATAATGGCCAATAAAACATGTCACCTATTTATGTCAGATAAAAATATCTCGTATAATTATTGTTATCTTGGTCAAATCACCACCTTTTTCGTAAAACATTTTGTGCAAAAATTTTTGAATTTTCCCTGACGGGATAGAAAGAAATGTACCGCCCATGAATCAGCGTTAACCAATTGCTATCAGAACAAAATTTTCTAAGAAACCAATTGACACTACCCCAAAAAATAAGATACTAATTGTAGTTTCAACAAACCACCGGTGGTCTCTTTCAAACGATGTTTCTAATTCTTTGATTGTTAATGAGAATTGATCTCTTCTTGGGGGGGGGGGGGGGGGGGGGGGGGGGGGGGGGGGGGGGGGGGGGGGGGGGGGGGGGGGG